>VMDO01008107.1:0-20048 GCA_007922755.1 Pedetes capensis | reverse complement strand
TATGGAGGTAACTGAAGTGGAAGAGGTAGCTGAGTGAAACAGTGACGAGCTGGAGTCAGCCGGCCTGAATTACTGAAAGGAGGATCTTCCCCTAAGTGAACCCGTGGGATGAGCTATCCCTCCCTATCTGTACAAGTGCCCCGTAGGCTGGGCATTTGGTTAGTCCCCGTGTCGTGGAAAAGCCGCATTCTCAGGAGTAGAGGCCAGTCTCAGCCATTCTTCACCAGGATTCTACTAGCAAAGCAGCCAAAAATAATTGGTAAGAAAGTCCCCAAGTTTTTGTGAATTACTTACCTTTCCCTGACGGCACAGGTCAATGTCAGCCATCCTATGAGGACCCTCAAGTTCCTTTTTTTTTTTAACTTTTTGGAATCGTGAGAAAAGAGTGATGTTAGAGCTGGTTTCTTTAAGGTAGAAATTATGAAAGGTCTCATACCTGTGTGGAATACATGATTTTGTAGCGGATGTGCTATGGGAATTAAAAAATGAGAAGCCACTGGCCTGGCTGGAAAGCCCAGGAAGTCCCTTCTAGTCTTGCCTTGGCCTGACATGACTCCTTAGCCAGACGGGGAAGGAGCTGGGGCGAGTGACATCTCCTCTAAGCCTTAGTTTCCTCATCTGCAAAATGGGGAACTAGTATCTACCTCACTGGACTGTAGCTGGAATTAAAGCACCTCAGATGGAAAGAGGCGTCCCATCCTATCCCCCCCCACTGAGCAGGGAGCTATGTTTGACTCTGGTCTTGACTGTGACTCAGTTCGGTTTCACAGATGCTACTGCTGCTGCTAAATCGGGGTCCTGGGGAGCCTTTGGGTGGCCAGCATGGAAGCAGGGACGGCAGCCCTGTAGCCGGCCTAGGGAGCAGGACAGAAGCAGGTGGGGCCCAGCTCCTGCTTGCCACCTGCTGAGCAGTGCTGTGGTTCCTGTGTGACATAAATTATCAGCATATTGATTTGCTTTCACTGGATTTTTCTCGCTCCAAGAGCGTGAGTGGGTTTTAACAGGTCCTTCTCTTGGAGGTCTTTGCAGGGTGGCAAACAGCACTGCATGAGGATAGCCATGCCAATGGACCCAGAGAGGAAAGTTCGCGCCGACTGCGATTAGGCCCAGGGGCCTGGAAGAAGAGGGGAGGGACAAAGGGCGGGCAGAGAAGTCCACGAAGCCTAGCAGCGGTGAGGCCCTTGCCCTCCTCCTGCCTGGGAGCCTGGTGGCGAGGGGGCTTCCTGGGGAGAAGGCTGCGTGGAGCCCCTGGGCAGGTTTCCGCGTGGGGCCCATAGGCCCAAGCTGCTGGCTTTGCCAGCCCTGAGCATCAGCAGAGCCAGTGTGGGCGCAGGCCTCAAGGACCCACCCAATGTCTGGCACTGTGGGAGACCCCAGGACCTCTTCATGGTCCTGGAAGGGGGACCAAAACGTAACAAGCAATGTAGATCCCCACCAGCTAGTGGGCTACAGAAGCAATTATTTCTTCCCCACCTGATGTGATGATTGTAACTTTACACCTGGCGTTGTTTCTCTTGCTTGCTGCCTTCCGCATCCCTGACGGGGAGTTCACTGGCAAGAGCGCCAGGCCAGTGCCCCGGCCTGACCTGGGAAGCCTTTTGCCTGAGTGGGAGAGACAGAGTGGACCAGAGCCTCTTCCAGCTCTGACCTGGGGTCCTGGTGGGCGTGGACCACAGTGCATTTCTGCAGGAGGAAACTAAGCCCTGAGGGGTTAGGTGGCTCCACCAAGCTTGGCAGAGCCAAAAGTGGCAGAGCAGGAACCGTACCTGGTTAGTGGTTCAGAGCAGGGGCTCCGGAGCCAGACTGCTTGGGTTTGAATCCTGGCGCTGCCCCTTCCCAGCTCAGTGACTCTGAGCGAGCTCCTTACGTTTTCTGTATCCGCCTCCCAATCCACACGCCAGGTATTCTAGTATGTTTCATGGAGTGATTGTGAGGGTTAAATAAAGTCGATCTAATACAAAGCTCTTCGTGGCATGGCCTCATGGTAAGTGTTAACTTATCTGTTAGTCTAACGGAACCCGCCCTTGGGGAGCTGGTCTTGCCAGGCAAGGCCCTGTGCCCCCCGATTCTACTGTCTCCATCTGGGCTGGGAGCAGGCCCTGGGTGCAGAGGGCCAGCTGGAGTGCTGACACCTATGCTCCCCAGCCCTGCCTGTGAGAGGGGGCGGGGACAGACAGGGAAGAGCTGGAAACAGAGCCTCCCTCCTCTCTTACTCTCAGGTCCCAAAATAACACTTGTCTGCCCCCGCCCTGCCCAGTGGGAGAGCGCAGGCTGAGTAAGGTGCCATTTAAAGGTAGCTGGCCCTCCCGCCTGCCCCCGCCGCCTGGGCTGGGCAGCTTGGGACCTCTGCTGCCCCCACAGCCACCAGGGTGTGCCTCAGAAGGGGGCTGCTCACGCCTGCCAAGCCAGCCTGGCCGTCCTCTCCCTCCTGAGGCCCAAGCCACGTAATCTGCCCAGACTGCGGGGCCCACGAGCCTGGCCCTTTGAGAGGCACTCTGGCAAAGGCATTGACCTTGGAGGAGAGGGTGCTCCTTACCAGTACAGGTGGCATCGAGGGTGACCTCACTGTCCTTTACCTACCTTCACCCCCCCAGGTGCCTCCTGCCAAGAGGACAAACACAGAAGACACAGTCTTTGATTACAGCAGGGGAGATGAGAGGTGGGCGTCAGGAAGAACCTTCTGATTAAGGAGAGAGGTTTGTTTATTCCTTCCGGGCAGTGGGAGCCAGGAGACCTGGGTGCCTTCAGGCCCCAGTTCAGCCGTGAGACCTGAGCCAGTTTCTGAGTTCCTGGTGCTGTACGGGCCTTGCTCTCCCAGCTGCAGACTGCCAGAAGTGGCTGTGTCCAAGCCTTTCTACAGAGGGGTGCCATTGCATCAGGCAGCCAAGGACATGGGGTCCTGCGGAGGGAACGAACATGGATTACCTGTCCACAGGGTTGGATGGCCAGAGGCGGGGTGACCGAGGAGGGCAAGCAGCCAGGAGGGCCCTTCTGACTGAGCAGGAGTTAGGAGAAGGGAGCTTGCGTATCCCAGAGGGGCTCAGCTCAACCCACCGCAGCCAGACAAGTGAGGCAGAAGCCGCCCTGGCCAGGCGGCAGGGTGAGGCCTGGCCCCGGCCCAGGGCTGGGAAGGTAAGGAGGGCTGAGGGTTCTGATGTGACAAGGAGCAGGGAAGGATGGAAGGAGTCCTGGGCTGGTCACGTAGCCCAGGAGTGAATGACTCAGCTGGGTCCCAGGCATGCCTCCTGCGCTTCGCCTCCTCCTAGCTTCCCCACGCCAGATATACCCTGGCTCCTTTCCCACCCCATGCAGACTCCTGCCTGGGATAAGGCTGGCCGTCAATGTCTCCCCGACATTTTTTCCCAGCACTGCAGGGTTGAACCAGGGCCCTGCACATGGTAGGCAAGTGCTCTACCACTGAGCTGCACCCCTACTGTTTTTCTTTTTTTGTTTTGGGAGTCTCGCTAAGTTACGCAGACTCCCTCTGGTCTTAAACTTGCTATCTTCCCGCCTCAGCCTCCCGAGTCACAGGGATTGTAGTTGTGCACCGCGGTGCCAGCTTCAAGCTCATGGTTGTTATGCCAGGCATAGGCCTAAGCATTTTAGACATTTAAGGAGAGGCAAATGGTGGATCCCAATGGGCTCGGAAGTCACAAAAGCCCACCTCAAATCACAGCCATGTGAGTTGGGAGAATTCTTCCACCTCAGTTTCCTCATCCGTGCAATGGGAGGAGCTTATCTGCAGTGTTAGCCGCCAGTGTTCTCGAGGCGATCATATTCTAGGCACCCTGAAAGGAGCCTCCCACTGGCCAAGCCCATATTTTGTCTCATCTGATCACAAATTACTCTTAGGGACCCTCTTTTCTATGAAAGGGGCTTCTAGCCCTCACTGGCAGCCTGCCAAGAGACTGGCTTGATGAGGGGAGGATGTTCCTGCATGCCATTGCTTGGAAAAGGTTAGGGAAGGCTCAGGATTTGGACGACCCTTTCCAGGGCCCCCAGTCCCTCCCCACGCCTCTCACCAAGGCCCTTCCTTACTCCTTTCCAGCCCCAGGGCTCTCTCGGGACTCAGGTCCATTATGGTGACAGAGTTCACCCCAACTCTTCATCTCTGGGCTCCAGCATCCTCTGCTAAGAGTGCCAGTTCTCTCTGGCGCCCACAGTCCCTCTTCACCCACTGTCCCAGTCTAATCACTTCTCATGTCACAGAGTGAAACGTTTTCCCAGAACTTTGCAGTTAGAAAATCACTGATGATGGTGGTGAGAGCTGGATATCATTGTGAACTTGAGTCAATCAGGTCCATAAGCGCTGAGGAAGACTGGCGAAAAAAGGAGAAAAATAGAGAAGTAGCAAGAGGGGTGAGTTTCAGGAAGCACATTGTTTCATTTTTTTCTTAATAGGAAGAAGTTGAAATTTTGTTTTCCTGGGGAAAAGACTCTATCTTATCTATTTTGGACATATAGTCAGGAGAGACCAATCCCTGGAGAAGGACATGATGGTT
Organism: Pedetes capensis; assembly: GCA_007922755.1. Lineage (NCBI taxonomy): Eukaryota > Metazoa > Chordata > Mammalia > Rodentia > Pedetidae > Pedetes > Pedetes capensis. The sequence continues at coordinate 15,546 of VMDO01008107.1, read as the reverse complement.
GGGAGAGGATGTGTCAATGAAAAAAAGGAAGACCCTCAACTAGACGGATTGACACAGTGTCTGCAACAATGGGCTTAAACATAAAAGAGAACATGTGCCTGGCACAGTGTCATGGAGTGTTTTGTTCTATTGTACACAGGGTCACTATGAATCAAACCCAACTCAATGGCACCTAACAACAACAAAGGGAAAAGACGCTGGTAAGAAGGGAGGAAGTAAAGACACCAAAGAGGAGAGAGAATTCAGAGACAGATCAGATGGGGGTCAAGAGCACAGCACGCGTGGGAGAGTCGGCCTTAGACAGGAGAGAAAGCCCTGAGGGTCATTCACCCAACAATGACTGAGCACCCATGGCCAGGGCCGGGTGGCGGTGGGCACAGCCACGTGGTCCCTACTCATGGAGTTCTTGGTATAGGAAGGAGGAGACGGGTGGCGACTCACACAATGTAAGTGGCAATGGTCTCAGAGTCAGGTCTCTTTGTCCCTTCATTTCTGACTGTGTTTTGTTTGAAGACATTGGCTAGCTGTCATCACGCTGGCTCCTGGGCAGGAGCCTCTCCTCTCCTTACTCCAGCTCTCCCAGGGGTGTTCCACGGGGTGTGTGTGTCGGGGTCAGGACACGGCTGCTTCTCTTTCTGGCTTCCCTTCCCTATTTAGAGTCCACTGGGCCTTCCATGCCTCCCTGATGCCCTCACCCCAGAACCCCAGGAACACTTAATGTCCACACTGTCTTCTGTTGGGGCTAAGGATCTGTCCTGATCTGGGAGACACAGGTCTTTACTGTTCCTTCTACCATTCTCTGGCTGGATTATCTTAAGCAAGTCTTTTAACTTACTGGAGTCCTTAGTTTCTCTAACCCCCATGTGTCTGTCAGCTTGTGGTGCTGTGAGAGCTTGCATGTTACTGTGATGCTGAAAGCTATGCCACTGGTATTTCAGATACCAGCTGGGCCACCTGTGGAGGACAGGTTTCTGCTGAGATTCCAGACTAAGACAGACTAGGGAGAAGGACCTGGCAGCCCACTCCCAAAGCAATTAGCCATTGAAAACTCTATGAATAGCAGAGAATCACTGTCAAATATAGTGCTGCGAAATGAGCCCTCCAGGCTGGAAGGCATTCAAGAGATGCCTGGGGAAGAGTTACCTCCTCAAATTAAAGTTGACCTTAATGATGGGAACGGGCTGGGATTTAGCTCAGCTGGTAGAGTGCTGCGCTGCAGTCTCTGAGGTCCCGAGTTCAATTCCCAGTACTGCAAAAATGGAAGAAGGGCCTGGCAACCCACTCCCAAGGCAATCCCAAAACAGTCAGCCATTGAAAACCCTACGAGGGTCGCTATGAGTTGGATACCAACTCGACAGCACCGAACAACAACAACAACAACAAATTAATGATGGGAATGGAATAAAGCTCCTTGGACCACCTTCTGCTGATGTGGCATAACTCAAGATGAGAAGAAACATAGTGGCTGCAACAATGGGCTCAAAACCTAAAAAGATCGTGTGGATGGCCGAGCATCAGGGAGTGTTTTGTTCTGCTGTACTGAGGGCTGCTATGGGTCAGATCCAATGGGCCAGCACTTAACAGCACGACAGTTTCTCTATCAGTGAAAAGGGTTGATAATAATGCTTACTAGCCTGGCTCAGTCCATGAAGTTGTGGAAAGATTCCAATGAGGGAGATGTACAAGTGTGACAGTCCGTTTGTGAAGGGCTGTGCATAGCAGGGGACTAAGGTAGCCTTTGACGGTCTCCCTAGCTTGATTGGTAGTCAGGGTACCCCACACAGCACCGGGCATAGTCGCGACACTCCGTGAGTTCTTAGCGGATCAGTGACTTGCCCCACCTGAAGCATTGTCTCTACTGTGACTAGCTGTTGCCTGGAGGATGCTCTGGTGGCTGATGCAGCGATGGGCAGCCTTGTTCCCTGAAGGGTTCTCACTGAAGTGTTTCACTGGATGGGCCCCAAGTGGCCCGAGTGGCCTGCCACGCTGCTGGCGAGGCTGCGGTGTGAGAGCCGGCCACTCAGAGGGGGAGGGGCCATCTCAGGGAGCCGGCGCAGCTGCCAGGGTCCAGGCCTGCGGGCACCGCTGGGGACAAAGCTGCTCTGAACTGCCTCTCAAAGGGTGCCTGTGTTCCAGGAATGGGGGCGGGGTGACTCTCAGACTCCTTCCCCACTTCTCGCCCCCCGCCCAGGACGTCCCAGGCTGGACACTAGGGCAGGGGAGGCCCCGCGAAAAGGAAGGTCCGGCCCTGCCCCTCCAGGGCTGGCCCATGGGCTGGACACTCGGAGGTGGCACCAGGATCAGGGCTTCTGGGGTCCGGGATAATGATTGGGCCCCGGCGAGGGGCGGGCCCAGGGCACGGCCGGGCCTTCGTGGTGGCCGCAGTGGCCAGCTGCGCGCTGAGCCCGTGGCGGCTTCGACGCGAGGAGCCGACGCAGCCCGGACGCGGAGCGCGGGGCAGGGCCTGCTGAGCGAGGGGCGCTCGGCTGGGAGCCCAGGCGGGGTGGGCGTCGCTGGTGGGCGGACCCCGGCTGGCGCGCGGGCAGGGTGACCGCGGGCGGGGCCTAAGTCCCGCCCCCGAGGAGGCGGCCTCAGAGCCGAGCCAGCCGCGGGCTGCGCCCCGTGCTGTGCCCGCGGGCAGGCGTCGTCCCGCGCGGCCCCTCTCCCGGCGGCCCGGGCCCGGCCGCGCCCAGCCCCCGCCATGCGACCAGCGGGGCTCGGCGGCGCTGTGCCGCTGGCTGCGATCGCCCTCCTGGCGCTGGGGGCTCCCCTGGGTAAGGGCTGGGAAGCGACGCGGGCGCGGCTGGGGTGCCCGGGCGCGTGGGATGGGGCCGGGGGAGGGGATGGCCGACCTGGGGGCTTCCAGGGAGACCCTCGGGCTGTCCGCACGCCCTGGATTCCAGGGGTCCGTAGGGCACGGGAGGGACGAGGGCGGGGAGGCTTGGCCGTGGGAATCTGACCCCAAGGCAGGGGTCAGCTTCAGGGAGAGGCCTGGGCAGGGGGGTCGGGACTGAGACCTTCAGGGCGGAGACAAAAGCCAGCCCCCAGCTCGCAGGAGCCAGCGGGCTGGGCACCCCCCGGGGGAGTGGAACTGGGCTCATGGCCACTGGGCACCCCCAACTCTGCCTGCAGCACTGGCCGGTGAGGACTGCCTGTGGTACCTGGACCGGAATGGCTCCTGGCATCCGGGGTTTGACTGCGAATTCTTCACCTTCTGCTGCGGGACGTGCTACCATCGCTACTGCTGCAGGGACCTGACCTTGCTCATCACCGAGAGGCAGCAGAAGCACTGCCTGGCCTTCAGGTGGGCTCCTGCCTCCCCACGCCGACCCCCTCTCGGCCTCCTCTCAGGAGGCCGCCTGCCTCTCTCCGGTGCCCACCTCCACACTCTTAACTGGGTGGAGGCAGCAGGACTCCCGCCTTGTGACAAGGCTAGGTGGCCGGTGCTGGTCTGCAAGCGCCGGGAGAGGCTTGGTGGGTACCAGCACAGGCTAGGGCCAGGCCGCGGGTTTCCAGGGGTTTCCTGGGACCCTACCCTTGGTCCCGTGAGGTCCTGTGGAGGGAATGTGCAGGGTGAAAACCAGACTGCAGTGTGGCTTTCTGGAAGCCGCTTGGGAAGAAGGCAGGAGACTCGGGGCTACGTCCTGGGTCCACTTCTTAACTAGCTGTGTGATTGAGGAAGCCCCGGCTCTGTCTGGACCAGTGTCACAAAATAAGGGTGCTTTCCTCTGTGGTTCTAGGGGTGGAACCTAGCACTTCACACTGGCTGGGCAAGTGCTCTACGCCTGAGTTGCACCTCCAGCCCGCAAATCAGTGGTTTTCAAATTGAAGGGGGCTGCTAACAGATAAAACAGATATAAGCACTGGGCAAGGTGCACACACACCTGTAATCCAAGCCACACAGGAGGTGGAGGCAGGAGGATTGCAAGTTGGAGGCCAAAAGCAGCCTGTGCAATTTAGCAAGATCCTGTGTCACAAGTGAAAAATGAGAGCTGGGCGCAGTCGCCTGTAATCCCAGCAGCTTGGGAGGTGGAGGCAGGAGGATCCCAAGTTTGAGATCAGAGGCAATCTGAGTAACTTAGCAAGACCCTGTCTCAAAAAGTAAAAAAAAAAAAAAAAAAAAAAAAAAAATGGGTTGGGGGGCGCAGCTCAGTGGTGCAGCACTTGCAGAGCATGCAAGTGCGAAGCCCTGGGTTCAACCCCCAGTACCACCAAAAAAAAAAAAAAAAGTAAAAAATGGGCTGGGGGCACAGCTCAGAGGCAGTGCTTACAAAAAGCCTGCATGAGGCCCTGGGTTCAACCTCCCATAAAACAAAAAACAAAACAAAAATAAAGCAAAAAAAAACAAAAAAGATCAGATATAAGGAGACTGGCTGAAATGAGGTTTGAACATAATGGCCCAGGTTATTGTCAAGGAAGGCTCTTTGAAGGTAACATATTAAAAGTTTAATCAATCAATTAAGTGGAATACTACAAATCCCAGCATGCCTCACACCAGCTAGCCAGGGAGCATAGCTTTCTGGGAAGTGGAGGTCCTAAAATCTACTCCCAGAATCCCACAAGAAAGCCCAAATCTTAGCCTGCTGTGGCCCCCTGCTGGCCAGGCGCTGGAAGCAGCCCAGTGAGGACGCCCTGCGCGTGTTGGAAGGTGAGAGGACCTGTTCTTTGTCTAAAGTCCCAAGACTATAGCAGGCATCGCCTCCGCTGTGATCCTCTTTGTTGCTGTGGTTGCCACCACCATCTGCTGCTTCCTCTGTTCCTGCTGCTACCTGTACCGACGCCGCCAGCAGCTCCAGAGCCCATTTGAAGGTGCGCACCGTATTGATGGGCTGGGCTGAGCCCCGTGGCGGGCATCTGAGAGGTCAAGCATTGCTGAATCCTGGAGTAGCATGTGTTTCTGTATGCATGCCCTTGCCGGCCGGCCTGTAAACCCAGAGATATGCTTCTAAGCCCATGAGTATTGGCGTGTACCCCGGGGTCGAGGGATTGTGTGTCTGTGTAGGTGCATGCACGTGAGTATTGTGTTGTGCATAGGAGTGTGTCTGGCAACCATGGCAGGTGTGCAGTGGAGACATGCATGCACTTAGCACATGGCTAAGCACATGGCGGTGATGGATGCTAATTGGATGTGGTCCAGGGTACAGTGGAACGGGTGTCTTGAGAATCGGATGTGACGTGTGCCCAAACCTGATCACCATATGGGAGATCGGTGTGGGAGGGAAGGGCTAGGGGAGGCCCTGTCCGTGGCAGCTGGGCGGGATTACAACATCCCAGCCCCTGCAGCTGCCCACGCTTTGCCCAAGCGAGGCTTCCCCCAGGCTGTCCTCCCTGGCTGCCGAGGTCTCTGGAGCCTGCTGACGGAAGCAAACTTGCTGGACACGGGTTGACCAGCCAGGCTGCATGCACAGCTCTCAGCTCAGCTCTGCCAAGCGGGGCTGGGGAGGCAAAGGCCTCAGGTGGCCGGCCTGGAGCCTCCCCAAGGGTCGCCGGGGTGCCTGCCTTGGGCAGGAAGAGGGGTTCTCCCACGGGAGGTTCTGAATGCCGCTCCTTGTCCCTCACCTAGGCCAGGAGATTCCAATGACAGGCATCCCAGTGCAGCCCGTATACCCGTACCCGCCGGACCCCAAAGCTGGCCCTGCACCTCCACAGCCTGGCTTCATGTACCCACCTAGTGGCCCTGCTCCCCAGTATCCACTCTACCCAGCCGGGCCCCCAATCTACAACCCTGCAGGTGAGTAAGCAGTTGGGAGGCCCCTGCTCCTGCCTGTCCCCTACCCTTGCTCTGGGACCTCCGTTCCCTCTCTCACTGGTGGAGTCCGTTTCCCAGCCTGCCTCCGACCAGCCCTGGAGACCCCTAGGCCAGCTCTTCCCCTGGCTCCTGTGCACCCTGGGGCGGGGTGGACTCCCTGCGCTCTTGAGCCCCGCTGACCCTTGTCCCGTCTCCTTGGCTTGCAGCTCCTCCCCCCTATATGCCACCACAGCCCTCGTACCCGGGAGCCTGAAGCTGGAGCCGAGGCTCTGCTGCCCCTTCCTTGATGCCACCTTCAGGACGTGCCTCACCGTGTTCCTGCACCGTGTACCCCTGGGGGTGGGCAGGGGTCTTCCAGTCACCAGGTCCCAGACCAAGCCAAGCCCTGGGCTCTGCTGGAGACGGAGCCCCAGAGAAGCAGAACGAGGGCTGAGCTGGGTCTAGGTCACGGACGAGGGGCAGGTGGGGAGGGCTTGGGATTGCTGGGCTGCTTTTCCGGGGGGCTAGGGAGGAGAGGAAAGCCTGAGTCTCAGCCCCTGCTTTCAAGCAGTCCCTCTGTTCCCAGCCGGGATCCCAGCCAGAAAGGCGGGAGCCCTGGTGTTTGCTCGCTCTGGGTGGGGTCGGGCCGTGGGGGGCATCGCAGCCGCCAGGAGCCCTCCTCTGCGATGCCCCGCTGGCCAGGGCTCTGGCCTGCTAGATTAAAGCTGTAAAGACGTAGTTCACGTCAGTGCTGTCATTGGGCTCCTCTGCCCCTATCAGTGCCTTCCACTGGGCCCAGACTGCCGCCCACAGCGCCACCCTCAGCCCCAGGCAGAGGCCCCCCAGGCCCAGGGTTCTCGGGCTGCTTCCCAGAGCCTGTGCCACAGACCTGTGGCAGCTGCAAAGAGGGCGCTCACTTGTGTTACTGAGACCCCCCAGGGTCAGGCCTCCAGGATATTTGAAGCACTACCAACCGTACAAAGGCACCCCCCATCCTAGGAGATTTAGAGTCAGATTTGGCCCCACCACTCCGCGCCCTTAGCGAGTCTCTTCAGGGCTCCGAGGCCCAGTGTCCTCTGTATTGTTGTTAGGTACCCTCGAGCTGGGTCCAACCCATAGGGACCCTCATAGGGTTTTCAATGGCCAATTGTTTGAGGATTGCTTTGGGAGTGGATTGCCACGTCCTTCTCCTGTTGTTGAAGTGCTAGGGATCGAACCCTGGTCCTCTGAGAGTGCACAGCAGCACTCTACCAACTGAGCTAACCCCCAGTCACCAGGGCCAGGCAGTGAAGGACTCCAGGCTGCCCAGAGGCGATCTGGGAGTAGCAGCAGGTGCCCGGAGCTGTCTGGCCATCTTCCCTGCCTCCCTCCCTGGGGTCACAGTCCTTGTGCTCAAGATTTTTCTGATGACAGATCCAGAGACAGGAGTTTTATTGTATCCTGCTGTGCAGGGGATTGAACACAGGACCTCAAGCATGCCAGACATGTTCTGCTGAGCTCCACTCCCGGACCAGTTTTATAGGATTTTTCCCCCTGCGGTACTCAGGGACTGAACCTAGGGCCTCGCACATGGTTTGCAAGTGCTCTACCACCGGGCTGCACCCCCAGCCCCTTTTTACTTTATCTTGAGACAGGGTCTCGCTAAGTTACACAGGCTGCCTCTGGCCTCGAGCTTGCAATCCTCCTGCCTCCACCTCCTAAGACTGGGATGACAGGCACGTGCCACTTTACCCAGCTCAGGCTTATGGCTTTTAATTCAAGTGGGAAAAGCGTCAGCTCACTTTGGCAAAGCCGTCTACCCAATGTCCCCTCCTCCTTTCCCCAGACCCCCTCTCTAGGTCCCCAGACCTCAGCCTTTTTCAGCCCCCCTCAGACGCTCCAGCCCAGTGCAGCCTGTACCTGCTCTCTTGCCCTGATGCTCTGCCCTGATTCCTGCAGCCCAGCTGGGCGCTGGGTAGGGCCATTGTGCTAACCATGCCCCCAGGGTCCTCTGCCACCCACATATTCTGGAGGATTATCTCTTGTCACACAGCCTGGAAGGCAGGTGCTCTGGGGCCAGAGTCGCAGTCTCCCTTGGGCAGAGGTCTGCCTCTGGATCCACAGCTCCTCCCTTCCCAGGGAAATCCCCACGGGGCCATGAGTTTGCCCCTTGACCTGACCCAGACTGAGGGGCAGCTGATGCTGGTGGGGACAGAGCTGGAGCCACAGCGGCAAATCCCCTTCTCTTTGAGGGTGGGAGCTGGGGCCATACAGCGGTCCTGCCGCTTGAGGCCTGGAGCCCAATCTCCTCCATCCTGAAGCTGGGAGGCGAGGAAAGGTGTGGTAAGGTTTCTGAGCTTCCCTGAGAAATGAATAAACGGACGCCAGGCCATTCATTCTGACAGTCAGAATTCTCCTTGACTCCACAGCCTGGGCCCAATGACAGGTTGCTTTGTAGCCTATGATGGGAGGCAGTTCTACCCCAGCCAAGGGTAGCCAGTAGGTGGGAGGGTACTGGGGTGACCCCCTTTCTCATTAACTCAGCAAAGCACTGAAAAAAAGAATTCTAGGAAAAAAAAGGAGAAATCCTGAGAGGGGGCTTCCGTATACTCTAAGCAAAGTTTTTTGTTGTTTTTGAGAGTCTTGCCTGTGGCCCAAGCTGGCCTCAAATTCAGGATCCTCCTGCCTCAGCCTCCCAAGCTCTGGGATTCCAGGTTTGTACCAACACGCTTGGCTACATAAAGGGGTTCTGTAAATAAGGGCGACAATCTTCCATCCCTCTCAAGAGCTCTGCTCTCCTCCAGCCCCACGGCATGTGACACGTCACCTGGGAATGAGGGGAGCCCAGCAGGGTCAGGGGGACCCTGGAGGAGGAGCTGCCCCTTCCTATCACCTAGCACCCCTGGAAACCACTCAGGTACTGTAGAAAGACAGGGAGGGCTGGGAGAGAGAGGGACAGTGGCCCTTAGGAACTAAGGGACCCCAATGGTGTAAATAGCATCTTGCTAGGCTGGCAGGTGGCATTGAGCAGCCTAATGGGTGGGTCTAGGAGGCCTAGATGGGGAAGGGGGGGCATTTTACACAAGACCACAGGCTGTAGAGCACTCACCCAGCATGTGTGAGGTCCTGGGTTCCATCCCCAGCACCATGCACACATACGCACACACACGCGCGCACGCATGCCAAACATGGGCCTGTGCAGGCATGGTGTGTGCGTGTGTGTGTGTGTGTGTGTGTGAGAGAGAGAGAGAGAGAGAGAGAGAGAGGGAGAGAGAGAGGGAGAGAGCGAGCGCTCCAAGGGACATGGCAGGAGCTCAGCGGCAGGGAGAGAGCCAGGGCCAAATGACACCTGGAAATGCAGTGGGGCAAACAGCAAGGTTAGCAAGAAAGGGGGACGCCATGGTGGTGATGGGGACAGGGCCAGGAAGGAGATAGAAGAGGGGAGGGCGTGGGAAAGCAGACACTTTGGGGCCAGGAATGAAAGAGGAGGGACGGTGGGGTGATGGACGAGGAGCCAGCGGATGGGGTGCACAGGAAAGGTGGGGGCAGACCTCAGGCCGAGGGCCACCTGCAGGAGAAGGGCAGGGGTGTGGGGCAGGGCACCGTGCAGCCACCTTCAGCTTCCAGAAGCATGCTCCCGGGTGAAGGACCCTGTCCACATCTTACAGTTCTCAAAGAGGGCCAGGTAAGTTTGGAGTTCCCTGCCACTCACTGGCAAGTTGGGCGAGGCCTCAGCAGCCCCCAGGGCCTGCCCTTGGTCCCAGCCCTGGCATCTCCCCATGGGGAAGGTGGAGGGAAGGGGGCTTTGTCTGAGGGGCAGGGGCCTGGAGGCTGGTGAGCTGGGAGAGTGGGAGGAGGAAGTGTTCCCAGTTGTGGGTGGGAGCCAGGATGTGACCCCCAAGAAGGGACAGAGCAGAGGGGGGCTTTCCAGTGGGGGCTTCAGGCAGCAGCTGTGTGGCTTCTCCCAGGTCCATAGGATGGGCCGGTCGTCAGGGGACCTGTGTTTGAGTCCGGACTCAATACCTTGGACAAATCATTTGCTTATGTTAACTCCGTGTTTTTCCCTGTGAAGCGCGTGGCGCTAGGCGAGGACAGAGCCTATCCAGCTCTTTCCTCCCGGGCTCTGGAAGGAACTGCTGGACAGAGAGGGCGGACAGGTAGAGGACTGCCCCTCTGCAGGTGGGGCAGGCGGGCATTGGTGCCGGCATGGCGGGAGCAGAAACGCCCCCCAGGCCACCGCAGGTCCGTTTGCAGCAGCAGGTTCTGAGCACGCGTGTCCGCTCTGTGCCGAGCTCTCCTGTGGCCCCTCAAAACCAGGGGGAGGCACCCCTCAGACAGTCTCCAAGGGTGAGATCACAGCCCTGTCCTATCCACCTGTCTTCTCTTCCCACTGCCTCACCTCCCCCTCCGGGTCCCAGCGCAGCTAGGAGGCGCCTCTGGAGCGCGGGAGACCCTAGGACGCGGCCTGCCCCCAGGTGGCGCTGCGGCCCCGCATGCCATTCAAACGCAGCAGAGAAATGGGCACTTCTTAGGTAGGTGCGGTATCCAAGAGCACCCAGGAAGGGGACCGTGGGGAGAGGCTTTTTCTTCTGCCTAACTTAAGTTTTAAGTTTGGTAAGAAGGGTCCTAAGGTGATGGGTCCTGTTGGAGCCTTCAGATTTGGAGATATGGCGGGCGTGATGGCCCATGCTGGTGATCCCAGCGGCTTGGGAGGCAGAGGCAGGAGAATCTCAAGTTTGAGGCCAGAGGCAGCCTGCATAAATTTGCAAGACCCTGTCTCAAAATAAAACGTCAAAAATGTGCTAGGGGTGCAGCTCAGTGGTAGAGCACTTGCAAAGCAATCATGAAGCCCTGGGTTCAACCCTCCAGTACTAAAAAAATTAAAATAAAAAATAACAAAGATTTGGGCACAGGTTGTTCGGCTCGGTTGGGCTTCTAGGGCTTTCCTGAGGCCCCTTCACCATTCTCGTTTCAGTGGGGGCAGCAGAGGGCTCTGCTATCAGAAGCAGCACTACAGGCTGAGCACCTGAGTGCTGCCTTTTATTAGCTGTGCCATCATGGACAGCTGGCTCATCTCTCTGGTCCCAACTTTACCTGCAAAATAGGGGGACAGTTGGTAGCCACCTCACGCAGCTGAAGGATCAGCAGAAGCAGGCTAAAGCATCGAGAAAGCCCCCAGCGATCAGCAGGCACAGGGTCAATGGAAGCGCTGGCTGGGCTTAGCCCTAGCTCACACCTTTTGAGGGCTGGGAGCTAGCAAGTGTCTGTCACCCAGCTACTGCTTGCCTTTTTTTTTTTTTTTTTTTTTGGTGGTACTGGGGGTTGAACCCAGGGCCTCCGGCCTGCATGCTCTGCAAGTGCTGGACCACTGAGCTGCACCCTCAGCCCATTTTCTTACTTTTTGAGACAGGGTCTCGATAAGTTACACAGACTGCCTCTGGTCTCGAACTTGCGATCCTCCTCCCTCGCCTCCCCAGCCACTGGGATTACAGGCGTGCGCCACTGCCCCCGGCGCCACGCCCAGCTACTACTTGTGGTGTTAGGCAAGTGGGTGGAGGAGAACGGGGTGAGAGTGTCCCCTGGGAGCTGAGTCTCTCCCCCCAGCATCTGAGCAGCTAGCGATCCTCTTCCTTGCAGAGGCACCACAGTCCCATCCCAATGGTGCTACAACTGCTGGGCTCTCTGCTCCTGCAAGTGACCCAGCCCCCTGGTGACAGGTTCACAGTGCCAAAGGGTACCAGCACCTTCAAGCCAATAAACGTCGGGAAGATTGAGATGGAAGCTGGGGCCTCCCATGTGCTCGTGTGCTCCCACTGAGCGACGCCCCTGGCCTGAAAGATGCTCCCGATGTGTGCCAGTGGCAGGCATGGTGGCCCTGCCACGTCAGGCTGGGAGGGATGAGGCATCTCTGGCCCTAGGGTTCACTGCTGCTGTGCTGGTCCCCGGGCGGTCATTGGATGTCTCTGCCTGCGCTTCCTTGGCCTGTAACCGCTGTGACAAGCTGGCCCCGTGCCCACAGTAGGAGCAGTCATGGAATGAGCGTCCTCTGAACATGCCTAATATAGCCATCCCCGGGCCCTGTGCTCCGCTCTGCCTCATCACCCCTGAGGCCGGCTCTGCACTCTGACCCAGGACGCCAAGCCTGGGGCAGGAGCAGGCCCAGAGCGACCGGGTTGGGGAGCCCTCCCCCCGAGAGGTCCAGCTTCCCCCGGGCTGTCCTTTCTGCAGAGGACAGCTGATTTCATGGTCACCCCCAGGGAGCCAAGGGGAGCAGCAGGACCCTCGGCCCGCGACAGAGCTGAGGCGCAGGCGCCTGAAGCGAAAGGTTTGTATATATTATCAAAATCTTATGGAAAAACAGATACACGGCTATTTATACAGCAGCAGGTGGGTGTGAGGAAAATGTCTGCTTTGGCATCAAACCTTCAGGTCCAGCTGCTGTCTGCCCCTCTCCTCCCATCTGGAGCCGGCTCCCCACCAGGCAGTGTCTGTCCAGGCCAGGTGCTCCCCAGTCCCCCCTGGGACTGCCATGCCTTCCGTCCCTCCGCCATTGCCCCACAGAGCGCCATGGCCCGGCAGGCTTGCCTCAAGGGCTCCTCAGAGGCCTGAATCCTGGCCCTGGAGGGCAGTGGGGCTGCGCTGGATGTGTGCCCCTGGGGGACATCATTCCCAGATCATGGCCTCTTGCAGCATGCCGGCTACACGGGCCGTGGGCAGTGCCATCTTCTCTGTGATGAGCCACTAGGGCTCTTCTTGTCCGGAAACCTCAGCTCCAGCCGTCAAAGCGATCGTTGGAGAGCCTCAGAGACGAGAAAAGGAAAGCGAGAAGAGATGAGGCGTCCTTCCTCGAGTGTGGCCAGGCCTTGAGCTCTCCTGTGGCGGAACAGGGACAGCCACAGCGGGTCAGCCAGGGTGGGGTGGGCGGGGTCTGTGCAGCCCTGGGCAGTCACGCCCGGCAGCCTGGTCCTACTGGAGCAGCTTGGGCACGTCCACCTGTGGGGCAGAGCAGAGACGGGTTAGCACAGGTCGCTCAGAGGGGCCGCTGGCATTCAGCTCACCACCGTTCCGGACACCTCGATGCGCATCTGTGGGGTGAAGGTGTGAGGGGCTGACGGTGAAGCAGCATTTTTCTTTTCTTTTTTCTTTTTCTTTCTTTTTTTTTTTTTTTTTTTTTGTGGTACTGGGGGTTGAACCCAGGGTCTCACGCCTGCATGCTCTGCTAGTGTTGGACCACTGAGCTGCACCCCCAGCCCATTATTTTACATTTTTCAGACAGGGGCTCACTAAGTTATGCAGACTGCTTCTGGTCTTGAACTTGTGATCCTCCTGCCTCCACCTCCTGAGCCACTGGGATTACAGGCGTGCACCACCAGGCCTGGCAGCATTTTTCTTTTCTGTTACAACTGGATGTCACCAAACACCCACTGGAATTACAACTGAGGTTGTCCTTTATCTCCTGCTGTCTAGTTGCAAATCATCTGCTGTGACGGCAGGTTATCCCGTTAGACGGGCAAATGACCCTGGACTCTGTTCCCCACACAGGACTTCTGGGAGGCAGGATTGCGGAGGTAAGGCGTCCATGGATGGCTCTTGTGTCCATAGCACTGGTTATCAAAGGGAGAGTCTCTCGAGGAATGAAGCTGTGGGACAGACTGACCTGCAGGACTGGGCTGGTCCTGAGAGGGGATTGAACAAAACTGAGATCTTTTTTGCTTGAAGAATGGAGAAAGGAAGACCCGCTGGAGGGCCCCGGGGTAGCAGTGTGCACAGAGGCTGTCTCTCCAGGCTAAGGAGAAGGGGATTTGACTGCAGGAGGAGGGGGTCTGAGGTTCCAGAAGGGAGAGGCTAAAGGAAGCTCCTTAAAGGAAGCACCAGCCGGGCGTGGTGGCTCACTCCTGTAATCCCAGCAACTGGGGAGGCAGAAGCAGGAGGATTGCAAGTTCGAGGCCAGAGGCAGCCTGTGTCGCTAAGTGAGGCCCTGTCTCAAAATAAATAAAAAAGGGGCTGGGGGTGCAGCTCCATAGTAGAACATTGGCTTAGCATGTGTGAGGCCCTGGGTTCAACTCCCCAGGACTGCAAAAACAAAACAAAACAAAAAAAAATGGAGTCTCGAGTTTGGAGTCTAAGGTCGCCTGCTGGAGGCAGGATGTCTGAGATGACCAGAATGGCCTTGGGAGCCAGAGTCTTGAGGGACTTGCAGCCTGCCATGAGCTCCTCAGAACGCATGCATTCCCTTTGAGGCCCCGCCCTCTTCCGCAAGCCCCCTGGCCTCCCCGGCCCAGGGCGCATGCCCACCACCACTTGCCTTCTTCAGCTGCTTGAGGTTGCTGGACCGGATGGCAGCCAGGAGCTGGTCACGTGAGTTCTTCTCCTGGGCAGGGAGGCCCTTGTCCCCCATCTTCCTCTGGGTGGCCGGCGAGAGTGAGTTCTTCAGGTTCTCCATGATGAGGGGTGGCGCCAAGGGAGGGGGAGGCGGGGGCGGCGCGGCCGGGGCCCCCCCTTTCTTGGGCGAGTTCTTGGGCGCGGGCTTCGGGGACGGCTGGGGTGAAGGTTTGGGGGAGCCCCTGGCCTGGGCGCCGGCCCTGGGCACCTCCAGGCGCTCCTTGGCCGCGCCCGCCTCCTGCGCCTGCTTCTCCTGCAGCCGCTTCTGCCGCTGCTTGTCCATGTTGCGGCTGAGCAGGTTGGTGACGGTCATGCGCGGCCCGGCCAGCTCGAAGTGGTAGCCGAGCTTGAGCAGCGTGGTGTTGTCCTTGAGCAGCTTGGCGATCTCCATCTCCGTCTTGCCGCCGCAGATGTGCCGCTGGTTGTGGAAGCGCAGCTCGGTGAGCGTGTTGTTCTGCAGCAGCGCGCGGAAGATGGCCAGGACGCCCTTGCCCGTGATGTGGTTGGAGTCCAGGTTGAGGCTGGTGATGGTCTTGTTGGCCTTGAGCATGAGCGCGATGGCGAAGGCCACGTGGTCGTCGGCCCGCGTGTTGGCCAGGGCGAACACTCGGACCACCGTGTTGAACTCCAGCGCCTCGGTGAACCGCACCAGGATCTCGTTGGTGATGCAGTCCGAGTTGTTCACGTTCACCTCCGTCATCTCGGGGTCGTTGCTCTTCACCCGCTCCAGGGGTTCGTCAAAGATGCTGGGGGCCGCTTCCTCCTCCGCCTTGGGGGGCCCCTCAGAGGGCTTGCCTGGGGCCTGCTGCTCTGTTGGTTTGCTCTTGGTCTCTTCCTTGGTTTCCTTTGAATTTTGAGCTTCATCCATCTGGCCTTTTCCGTCCTCCTTTCTCGCGCCTCTGTCCGCACTTCTCTGCACCCCGCCATCCTCCTTTGTCTTATCTACGCCCCCACTTGCCTTCCTTGGCTTCTTGTCCTCCGTGCTGGTGTCTGTCTTCCTATTCTCGCCTTTTGCCTTCTCCTCCTCCTCTTTCCTGGCCGAGTCCTTTGCGTCCTTAGCCTCTCCTCCCTTCCTGTCCTTGCCCCTGCTGGTGCCTGGGCTTCCATCGCTCCCTTTCTTCTCCTCCTCCTTCCTGGCGGCCGCCGGCCTCTCCTCTCCTCGGCCTTCCTTCCCGGCCTCCTTCTTGTCCACCGCAGCCCTGACCCGGCCCTTGTCGATGCCCCTGATGACCTTCTCCTCCTTGGGCTTCTCCCCACTCCTGCCTTCGGCTTCCTCGCGGTCCCTGGAGAAGCTTTTCCTGAGCCCGCCCCTCTTTGGCTCCTTTGCCAGGTCTGAGTCCCGCCTGGGGCCCAAGGCCTTTCTGCTGGCATCGCTGCCCCGTTCCTCTCCGTTCTTGGCATCTGACTTGCTCCCCGCTTGCTTGCTCTCCTAGGAAGTCAGAAAAGAAAAATAAACA
>VMDO01008106.1:0-86248 GCA_007922755.1 Pedetes capensis | reverse complement strand
ATGAAATAGGGTCATTCACAGCAAAATGGATGGAATTAGAGAAAATTATTTTAAGTGAATGAACACAAGCTCAGAAAGAGAAACAACACATGTTCTCACTCATATGAGAGAGCTGACTCAAAATTACAAGAAGGAAAAATCCTACTCAAAGGTCAGATCACATTAAAAGGGGGGGAGGGAAGATAAGAATGAGGTCAATGTAAATAGACTAGAAATCGCATGTAATTGTTCTAACAAGATAGAAACAAAGACCACTACAGGAAAAGTTTCTATCTTAAACAGAAATGGAACCCAAGGACATATAGAAAAATACTATATAGTAAAAGATAGAGAAGACTTGGATGGGAAACTTAGATGGGAAGGGGGGGAGGGGGGGAAACAGAGGAGGGTAAGGGGTAACCTATATGAATAATGCTTATCAAATTGCATATATGAAAATTGTCACAATGAAAAGCATGTCAAAATGAATCGCATTATGATGTACATTAAAAATTTCTAATAAAAAATATCAAAAAAAGAAGAGTTGACTATTTATTTACTTATTTGTAATGCTGGAGATGGAACCCAGGGCCTTTTGAATGATAAGCGAGCACTGTACTGCTGAGCTACATCTGTAGCCCAAGTGTCTAACTAGGAAGCATTATATCATGAGCATTTACCATGTCATTGATACTCTTTCTAAACATAATTTTTAATGGCAATATTTAGTTTCATATAAATATACCCTTGCCTGCAGCTGTAACCCTGTGGTGTCTGCTCCTGTCAGATCTCAGAAGCTAAGCAGGGTCAGGCCTGGTTAGTACTTGGATGGGAGACCACCTGGGAACACCAGATGCTGTAGACTTGGGAGAAGGACCCACCAACCCACTCCCAAAAATCAATCTGTCATTGGAAACTCTATGAACAGCAGAGAAGCACTGACAATAGTGTTTCACCTGTTGTACATAGGGTTGCTATGAGTCAGATACCAACTTGATGGTAGCTAATAAGAACACCACCACAAATATACCCTAATTACTTTCATTGCTCCCCTAATTTTGGTGATTTTCTTTCTTTCTTTCTTTCTTTCTTTCTTTCTTTCTTTCTTTCTTTCTTTCTCTCTCTCTCTCTCTCTCTGTCTCCCCCCCCTTTCTTTCTTTCTATCCTTCTTTCTTTCTCTTTCTTTCTTTTTTTTTTTTTTTTTGGCAGTACTGGAGGGTTGAGCCAAGGGCCTTGCATGTCCTTTGCAAGTACTCTGCCACTGACCTGCATCCCTAGCACTTTAAAAAACTTCATCTTGAGATAGGGTCTTGCTAAGTTACAAAGGTTTCCTCTGGCCTGGAATTTGGGATCCTTTTGCCACTGGGATTACAGGAGCGCACCACTGTGCCTGGCGATTATGATTATATCTTGCTGTAAATTTTTATATGCATCTTTTCCGAGGGCACTACCAACTATGGATTAAGTGCTATGTTGTAGCCAATAATTCAGGTCAATCATCCCACTGATTCTCCATGGGTTGTCCCATGAGAAAGATGCTGGGGCATCACAGGCCTTTTGTAGACCTTTCTGTTTTTCATAGCTTTCTACTGAACTCTGTGGATGGTGAGATGCTGATTGGCTGCACACTGCTAGTTTCATTATGCAGGATCTCTAGACCATCAGCCCCCAATAGGTCCACTCCCTGCATTCACTCAACTGCTCTTTGAGACCTAGTGGCAAACGATAGTATTGTTAATCAGATCTTGGCATTGCTTTTCCTTCAGCATTGGAAGGGAGCAAATGAATATGACCTGAGGGGTGAGCACATTGATGATCAGGAGAAAGTTGTTGGGGCTTTTGGATCTGGGAGATCCAATTCATCTCACTGCAAATGCCTATAGACTTTCCTCTTGTGTGATTCCTGGAGATAATGGCACTTCCACAAGAAGCCTGACCAGTTTCTTGTAGAATCTTTCTTTGTCTTCAGGAGTGTGATGCAATTGGAGTTCAACATTGAAAAACATGACATGGTTTGTGGTTTATGGAGAAAGGAGGCAAGTTATATCAGTCAGGTAAGAGTTTCGCTGGTCATACCAGAAGGCATTCACAACCCCTCTGGACCTTTATCAATCACTTTCTTAGCTAAGTGCATGCACTGGGGCTGCCGCTCACCTATCAGTTGACTGCAGCATGGTTACCTGGAAGTGATGGTAATTTTCTTCCACATGAGGTAGATTTCTGATAGGCTTAGCATTTCCAAGATGCCAAGACTGCCTGATTTACCAGTAATATGTTGTTTTAGTTATTTATTGCTGTCTAGTGAACTTACCCCAAACTGAAATGATTAAAGCAAAAACCATTTTATTATCTCTTACTTGGTTCTGTAGGTTGACTGTGCTCAGATGCTTATTTGCTTGGAGTCTGTCATGTGACTGCAGCCAGTTGGTGAGTAGAACTGGAATCATCTGAGGAACAGATGGGGATGCTGGGCACATGGAGCCCCCTCCCTCTCCACGTAGTTGTAGGCCTGTTCTCTTCATGGGATCTCTCCCCACCAGGGCAGTCAAATTACCCACATCATATCTCAGAGCTCCAAAAAGGTCAGGGGTAGATGCCAGGCATGGTAGCACATGGCTGTAATCCTAATGACTCAGAACACAGGAGCAGGAGGATCACAGGTTTGAGGCTGGAGGCAGCTTGTGTAATTTAGTGAGACCCTGACTCAAGATAAAAAATAAAAATTGGGCTGGTGGTGCAGCCCAGTGGTACAACACTTTCAAAATATGGGCAAGGTCTTGGGTTCAACCCTCAAGTAGTGAGAAAAAAAAAAGTGGAAGTTTTTAGGGCTGGTCAGTGCTTAGGCCTGGAATGGATGTACAGCCACTTCTGTTCATTAACAAGTACTATGATCTGGGTTTTGAATGAACCCTAAAGGCCCATGTATTAAGGCTTGGTCCCCAGGGTGGGGCTATTGGGAGCTAGTGGAGGCTTTAAGAGGTGGGGCCTAGTGGAAGGTATTTATGACATTGGTGTGATATCCTGAAGGGGATAATGGAACCCTGACTCCTTCCTGTGTGTCTTTTGCTTCTTGGCCACGAGGTGAATAGTTTTGCTTTGCCATGTGTTCCTGTTATCATGTGCTGCCTCATCACAGGCCCAAAGCAGTAGGGACACTTGATCATGAACTGAAGCCTCCAAAAATGGGGGCCAAAATAACCCTTTTCTCCTTGTAAGTTAATTATCTCAGGTATTTGTTATAGTAATAAGCTGATTAAGACAGGGAGCCACAGAGACAACTGAGATGGAAAGGGAGGATAAACTATGCTTTTGTGGGAGGAGTGACAAAGAATTTGTGGCTATATTTAATCTACAACCTATGTTCACACTTTGAGTAGTCACACTGGTGAAAGTAGGCTAAGAGATAGATCTGACCCCCCCCCAAACTTCGGCTATGCAATTGCTTTCCTACTGTTGTTTTGGTAATTACCAACTGAGACTTGAGTGCATTGGCAAGAGTTTCTTCAAGAGTAACTGGAAGGCATAAGATTCTGGTCTTTGTGGTATTGACTATCTAATCCAAGAGAAGAGAGGAGAGTTAGGTGTTTTCTCTAATTAAAAATGGTTTCCCCCTACAATGGCTGTACTTTGTTTGCTGCTGTGTCTTGCTCTGCTTTGGTTTGCAAAGCTCGTGTCTCAGCTGTTGGTGTCCTAGCAGTGCTGGCAGTAGAGATGCTGTTGGGATGAATGGCAGGACAGATTCTGGCTCTCAGCTCCTGGCTGGCATCTTCTGGAGGCCAGGGCCCATGTTTTAGTTGCTTTATAACAACAGCACCTGTCACAAGGTGGGCAAACAATGTGGTTTGAACTGGACTAAAAGAGCAATGAAGGAGACAAGGAAAACCTAGATAAGCCCAGATAACGAAAAGAGAAAGTAAAAATAAGACCTTCCTATACACAGCTTCACATACTCTGGGACATGGGGAAAACAGCAATAGGGGAAAAACTTGGGACTAGAGCTCACTTGTGACAAGCTTACTAAGGAAAATTTCAGAGGTATTAATAACAGATGAGAGAGGGTTTGGGGGGGCAAGTGGAAAGGGATTTAGAAATAGGGATGTTGTTATGTAGCTCTGGATTCTCAAACTTTTATGAGCAAGGGATCCTGGTAATGTGCAGATTCTTATTTAGTAGTTTGGGGTATGAGCTGAGAGTCTGTCTTTCTTAATGAGCTTCCAGGTGTTGGGGATGTTTCCCGACTGAGAAGGACATGGCAGAAAGAAGAATGAGACGTTTTTAGGAGGAAGGTATGTGAAAGTTGGAGGTGGTGCAGAAGAGCACTGCTAATAGGTTCCCTTTTCTGTGAACAGCTCTCACTTAGGGATGTGTCTTTAGCAGGCCTATGAAAGATGAGGAGGTGAGGTCCTTCCTGAAGACAGGCATGTGGGAGTGAATGAGAGAAGATGGTCCCAAGGTTTTGTTTGTTTATTTATTTAGTACAATTTCAGCAAGTTGAATTAAGATGTTTCCTTAAATAGTCCCCATTCAACTTTTTCCTCCTAGAGCATTGGGGTTTCCCCCTTAAAATGCTCGCAGTGACTCATTTCTGAGGGTAGTAGGGAATTTTCTAGGTTTTGAAAGTAGTTTGAGATTGGGATAGATTTTACTGTCATCCAAAATTCATTTGGAGATCAAAATGATGTTTCAAGACTTCAATTGGTCAACAAAGAGGAGAAATACTTGAAAAAAATGTACTTAGAAGACTATTTCCCATTTAAGGCTGTTATTTATTCTCATTTTTCTTAAATGGTATGACTGTCACCTTCCCACTTCAACACCATTTGGAGCATTGCGTGGTTACTTCCACTTTTAAGAATATGCTTCTAGCTTCCCAATAAAATTGCATCCATCCTAGGGACACATGATATTGACTCAGTGAGGGGGACAAGAAACCCCTGGCCTCTACTGTAACTAAGCAGAGTTCTGTGTTTCCATTCCATCTGAGATCGATGGGCCCCATGACCACCATTACTTCCATGGTGAGAGGTGTGTATAGGCTGTAATGGGAGGTTAGCACCTCTGCAGATTTATGACCCCCAACCAGCCCCAGTCACTGTTCAGATAGACAGTATCTCCTCTTATCACATCCCTTCCATCATAATCTGGAAGATAGCAGTCAGGGCCCAAATAAATGATATAACTTGAGTTCAATTGGTGATTTTTGTTTCATAGTAGTTATTTCAGGTATACTCTTCCAAGCTCTATGAAATATGGTGTTATGTCTTTTCTGTAAAGGAACTGTTGATTTGTAACACTCATTTTCCAGATAATTGTTTTCCTTGGCCTTATATCGCTGCAAACCACTCCCTGGAAAGCTAATACTATATCTTCTTCCTTTAAAGTAGTGTAGCTTAGATAAGGAAAGCTGATTTCAGATCTTATCCAAAGCCCATGCAAACTACTTTGGTTTAGAAAATTGGTCTGTAAATCTTACATGGTCCAGGATTTCCTTGGGCACTTACATGGTTTCAGGTGAGTCAAGAAATATTGATACAGTGTGGCTTTAGAATTACAACATTGTTCTCTGAAGCCAGCCTGTAATTGCAAATACTAGGAAGTGTTACAAAATAGAAAGGAGGGATTCCTGGATGTTTTGAACTCTTAAAAAGAACTTCTATCCTATTTCAATTTGAGTTTAAAGGTCAGTCAGCTGTGATAATAAAGCCTAGTTTGTCCTCTGGAACTCACCCAGCCTTGATAGGAAAAAGCTCACCTCTTCTCTAGGGGCCATAGTTGAAGGTAGCCAGATCAGCGTTTTCTGTACCTACCTTATGTGAAGAAGGTGAGCTGTACATGGTGCTGCCAGGTATAGAGAAAGCAACGATAGTATACAGGTTTCTGATGTGTGATACTTGTAAGGGAGAAAACAATCCCGTTGACTATACACCTACTGCATACTGAGCCCTGTGTGCTCACATCATTTAATTCCCTCAGCAGACCTGCATGACAGGTGTTCTCACTGATATTTCCCAGTGGAGGAAATTTGGGGCTCAAAGAGAAGAAGTCTTTAACTTTCCCTGAGGGTGATCATGGGAGGACCTGTCCATCCAGCTAGCTTGGTCAATGCCAAAAAATTCACTAGCTAGGCCTCCTCCCCCAACCTCATCCATCTCTTTTGCTTTGTCATCCCTCAATCCTTCCTTTCCCCTCTGGGGATTCAGAAAGGGTGAGAAGGATCGAGGAGGAGCAGAAGAAGGCAATGTGAATGGTTTCAGCTAGGAAAAGGAATGTGCAGACTCAGAGGAGCTAAATGGCACGAAGTTGCTCTGGCACACAGGAGAATTTTTTCACAAGAAAGAGATATTAAGTGGCCTGGCCAAATTCTGCTGTGGCTGGTCAAGCAGTGTCGGGGAAGAGAGTGGAGGGGAGGCTCCTGGGGCAAGCTCCTGGTTATCAGTGCCCACGTGGAGTGGATGGTGCAGGAGAGGCATGCTCTCCTATCTCTAATGACAGGTCTGTGTCTTTCCTCGTAACATTCAGGGTTCATGTGTTTTTTTTTTTCCCCTTTTGTTTCTTCAGTACAAGGTGGCAGATTACGGGGAGAAGCACTTCCTTTACTTTGTAAGTCTTACATCTGCCTCAGGGGTGAGGATGCTGCAGCAAGGAGCTTCACAAAGTTGTGGGACGAGGCACCTCAGACCCTGGCTCTGGAAAGCCAAGCCTTCCTTCTGGAATCTTCTATAGTGACTCTGATTTGTAAGGCAGCTTTTCTGCCTTCTTTGAAATGGGGTTTATTTGCTAAGCAAAGGTAGCACCATCACATCTTGCTGATGCTTGAAGCAAACATCAGTAGCAAATGATCCTCTTAAGCAAGTGCAAGTGGCCAGAGGCATTGCTGGGGGCTAAAATACAGAATGGACTAAAACCAAAACAACTGTTCAGTCTCAGTGCCACTGAGCGTCAGAGGGCCCAGTCAGAATACTGATGTGGGGAAGGCTTAGAACAGGCAGCTGATGCAGCGGGAGACGGGCTTCTTTCCATGTGAGCAACCTGCTGATGGTGTGGGGCGTCGAGTCATGACTTCAGCTCTGTGTGGTCGGAGAGCAGCTCAGCTGTTGAGGTGGGCCTGAATAAGAGATAAAAGATGTGAATGTGAGCTGGAAAAAGAGGCACCCTCTGCATAGTCTGGCTCTTTGATTCTGGCAAGCAATAGTCCTGTGAGCCATCCCCATTCTTCTCAATGGATGGCAGAAATCCTTGTTCTTGGGCTGAACTATGTATGGTAGCACATGCCTATAATTCCAGCACACAGGGGGCTGAAGCAGGAGAATCACAAAATCGAGGCCAGCTTGGGTCACTTTGCAGAGACCCTAGAGAGAGAGAGAGAGAGAGAGAGAGAGAGAGAGAGAGAGTCCTATAATCCCAGAGACTCAGGAGACTGAGGCAGGAGGCTGGCAAATTTGAGGCCAGAGGCAGCCTGTGCAAGTTGGTGAGACCCTGTCTCAAAATTAAAAATAAGGGACTCAGGATGGGGCTCAGTGGCAGTGTACTTGCCTAGCATGTGTGAAGCCCTGGGTGCAACTCCCTGGTATGGAAAACAAAAAAACAAAGATCAGCTCTTGTAACTGGGGTGAAATGGTCTATGTTTTGATCTTAGAAAAGGAAATCCTTGGGTATTTTTCACATAATCCTTGCTCAGTCTTAGCATTCCTATCAATTTGTTCATTTAGGAATTGTCCTTCTGATAGAAGCCTGGGAGAGGACTCTTTCTATGGAGAGTTAAGTTAGGGAATGTTGATGGCTAGTGGCACTTATGTTACTTGGTTACTAGTACACTAGGTGAGGAGTGTAATCAGGGTTTGTAGATGTGGGACTGTATGAGGATTAAAGCTTCTCAACCACAATGCTGTTTGTGGAGTGGATATGTTTTTAGATGATTGTTGTATGGATCTGGGGGATTTGATGTTTGTTTGTTTATTTGCTTTTTTGAATGCTATTTCATTTCCTCTCTCTCTTCCCTGAAGTCACTAGGGTCCTGTTTCCTAGGATGTCTGCTTTCTAGCTTTTGTTATATCTTCTCCCCTGGACTGGGTCTTTCTAAACAAACCAGTGGTTGTAGTTCTGTCCTGGGCTCCAGGACTGTTCCCACTTCCAGGAAACGGGGATTTAAGGAGTTCAAGGTTTCAGTACCAAGTGTCCTTTGGTGCTAGTATAGCCCTAGCCTTACACCAATTCCGAGAGCTGAAGTTGTGTGCTGGTCCTGAGACATCTCATTCTGTGTCTTAGGTTTGAAAACTGAGCTTTTGTCTAGAACTAAAGACCCATTTGTTGTCGCTTTCTTCCTGGAGAAAAAGGTCCATTTATTGTTGTTGTTTTTTCCTTAGTTTCTCTGTGACTTGTATTTGTATAAACTATTGTTTCAACAATGTTCCATTTATTTTGGTCCCTCCAGGGTAGGAGTTCTGCTCTGATTAGATTCCTCTCTGATGTTCCTCCCTGGATACCTGCTGTCTGCTCATATGGGTCTCTGATGCTGCCTGCCTATGGGGCTCCTGAGTTCCTCCTGTGTCCTGTGGCTCCATTGATTTGCTGCCTTGGTAGGTAATGATATCTCCTCCTGGCTTCTGACTCTAAACATCCATCCATCCATCCATCCATCCATCCATTCATCCATCCATCCATCCAACTATCCACCAATTTATCCATCCATCTGAGAGTTACTGAGTACCCACTATGTGCCAGGCATCACCTTCAGTGACTATACTCTCCAGAGACCATGTTGTACTGTTTCTTTACATCGCTTAAAACAAGGTCTATCCTTCAGCTCTCTTGTATCATGTATCATGTGTTTAGTTGTTCTTTACTGGGATTTCTTGTTACCAACATAGGATGGAGCCCTGAATTCCACTTCATGCTTTCTTTCATGAGTTTGGTCATTATGAAATATTTAGTTAATATTTGAAACTCAATTATTATGACTAACTCCATGGTCTGCCTTTAACTTTATTAAGACTTTGGATCTAATCAATGTAAACACAACTCCATTGTTTCAGATATATTCAAATTCCTTCAGAGTTCTACAGCTATATTATATCATATTAATTCCACTCCTACTTTTGTCTTGATACATTTTAATATTGTGTCCTCAGAAATTTCATTTCATTTTGTTAAAATCTCT
This sequence comes from Pedetes capensis, assembly GCA_007922755.1. NCBI lineage: Eukaryota > Metazoa > Chordata > Mammalia > Rodentia > Pedetidae > Pedetes > Pedetes capensis. The sequence continues at coordinate 77,112 of VMDO01008106.1, read as the reverse complement.
CATATTTTTAAAATCCTTGTGAATGGAAGAAATGAGGCAAAAAGAATATATATCTTTCCTAACTTAGACAACTTCAGAGAATAACCTAACTAAAGAGAAAACTACTCTATGCTCTCTCTTCATGCTACTTAATAGGTCATTATCATTGAGCTTTGCAAATAAATACATTGTTTATAATTTTTTCCTATGAAGTGATAAATTCTCTGTAAAACAGTAAAATGATGGGAAAAGTTTAAAAAATTAAGAAAACAATAAAATAACTTGGTATAAAGGAATATGAAAAAACATTTGATAATCTGAAAACATGGTAAAAAACTTTAAATCAAAATAATAGCATATCTAATAAGTTAGTACAAATGCAAGTGCTAAATGCAAATTAAGTGCTAAACTTGGCAAGCTGGTCAGAAAAAAAAATCTCAAGGAGGGGAGATTGGTACTTTTTGAGAGTTATTATGGGACTAAGGATGACATTCTGGGCAAGGTCAGAGGTCCCCGGGTTAGGGTTGAGGCATTTAAAGACAAGCAGGTCCCACTGGAATCCGAGACACTTTTCATTAGGCTTCCAGTCAGAGTGTTCTGAATGAACACTTGCACAGTTCCTCTGGGCAAAGTCCTTAGATGTGGTGGCTGAAAGCCAGTCCTATTATCTCCACAGTCCTCCTTCTCTCTCTTAACTTTATAACAATTCACTTGATTCCCAAATGAAATGTTTCTCTCCCAACAGAGTCTTTGATCTGGCATGTCAGTGTCACCTCAGATTGCGTCACCTGCTCTCTTCTCTCCTTGCTGTATCATCTTACTCTGTTTCTTCTCAACTGCATGTCCCTTCACATTTAAATGATGATGTTTGAAAATGCTGTCTTGACATTTTCCCTATTGTATCATATGTCTTGTGCTCCCATTCTCTGTTGGAAATGAGAGTGCATAGTTAAAAGAACCCCAAACATTTCAGCTGACAAGATAGGATGAGAACCTCCCGATGTGTACTGTATGTGGGAGTACACCTGAAAAGATACCCTGAAACACACATACACACTCACACACAGAAACACATATACTTCTTTAAAGCATTGCATATACATTCATTTAAAGTAGCAACATATAAAATTTAGAAAACTCTGAATTCTGGAGAATTCTGGTTGGTTTACTTTCTTCTGCTTTTTTTGTTTGCTTTTTAAATTGTTTAGGTAACACCTGCCAGCTAGGTGGTATAGCTCTCTCTGCTCTTCATTACTGCATGATATATATTATTTAGTATGGAATAGTACTCAGTATGTTACATGTTAAGTACGATCATATTTATCTAGATCCTTATCATATTTACAATTATAATAGGTTCTATTTTTTAAGTACCTACTAGAGGGAACATGATTTTCAAACTTGGGTGCTACACCTCCAAGTCAATTCTGTAGCTTTTAGAATCCTAGTGTTCAGGCCATACCCTAGATTAGTTAAATGAGAATCTCTTGGATGGGACTCAGTCATCATATTTTTAAAAATTTATAAATATTCTAGTGTATATTAATTGTAGAAAATAATATATTTCATTATGATGTTTGCATACATGAAGATAATGTACTTGGATCATATTTAACCCCCCAGTCATCAAGATTTTCAAATTCCTCAGATGATTCCAAGGTGTAGTGAAATTTGAAAACCAATGGTATAAAGCCTTGCTGTTCTGAGCTTGGTGTGTGGACCAGGAATATTAGTGGTACCTGGGAGCTTGTTGGAATTCTCAAGGCCATCACAGTCTTAATCAGAATCTGCATTTTCTCAAGATCCAAAGATGTTTTCATATGCACTTTAAAATTTCTGAAGTATGGATGAACACTAAAGGGGACTCCACTAAGCATTTTAGTTAGTCATTCATAGGTGAGTCATAGTGAGTCACTAAGTCATAGGGAGCTTAGTGAGTCACTAAGCTCCCATAGCACCAGGCATGAATTTAAGCCACTTGGCAAAGTGATATTTCAATGTCTTTTCAGGGGAAAATTGAGGCTTGGGCAGGCTAAATACTGGTTTAGTTAGGACTTGAACTCTGTTACTCTAAAACACAACATTTTTCCACCACAACACACTGCTCTTAGGTATGCTATAGTTTTTGGGGGAGCTGGGGTTTAGCTCAGTTGGTAGAATATCACTCTGCACTCTCTGAGGACCTGGGTTTGATCTCTAGCACTGCAAAATAAGATAAATTTGTGGCAATCCACTCCCAAAGTAATCCTGAAACAATCAGCCATTCAAAACCGTTGATGGTCACTATGAGTTGGACCTGACTTGACAGCACTTAACAACAACAACAACAACAACAACAACAACAACAACAACAACTATTTGCTCTATTAATAAATATTCAAATGCATTTATCACATATGGAATTAAGGCAAAATACCCTGATAAAACAGGGTAGCTCTTGGCAGAGATGCCCCAGAAGGTGAAGAAGGTAGGAATCAGGACAAAAATATTCCCTTTTGGTTATGAACAAGTCCCAAGAGACACAATGAATATTCATTTTAAAGAGGAAATAACTTTGGTTAGTTGTGTGGGGGCTGTAGTGTACCTGACTTCGGGTAACTGGTCTGAAAGACCCATGGTTGCTTGTAGGGTAGCTTCCCTTCATTCTACATACATTTTCTTGTCATCTTGTTTGCCTCAAGGTCATCATTCTGAGGCTATTTGTCTAAAATGTTCGTGTAAGCAACTCATGGTGACTATGGTGGCTAAGATGTGAGGGGTATTTGATATAACTGGAGATGTACTTGACAATGTATATTGTGTGCACTGAAATTATTTCAATTAAATAATAATAATCTGCTACTATAGTTCTCTTTAGGGCTGGGATTTAGCTCAGTGGGTAGAGCACTGCGCTGCAATCTCTGAGGACCCAAGTTCAATTCCCAGCACCGCAAAAATGGGAGCAGGGCCTGGCAATACACTCCCAAGACAATCCTGAAGCACTCAGCCATTGAAAACCCTATGAGGGTCGCTATGAGTCTGATACCGACTCGACGGCACCTAACAACAACAACAACATAGTTCTCTTTGACGAATGTAATTCTTGGCTATCTTGTGTTAGTTTTCCTTAGATAGATAAGTAAATAGATAAATAAAACAACAATAAAGTTGTAATGTAAAAGAGGAAAACCACTGAATCTTCTCCAATTTAGTATGTGTTTTTTAGGGACCCACCCCACACAAATCCAATATTTCTTAACAAAATCGTATCTGTTGGGCTTGTTACTTTTCTATTTGATAATATATTGGGTATATATCTTGTCTAGTATATGTTGCCTGCAGCCGTGCCATTGTGGCATCCAATCTCATCAGATTTTGGAAGCTAAGCAACCTGGTTAGTACTTGGATGGGAGGCCTCTTGGGAACACCAGGTGCTGTAGGCTTGGGAGATGGACTTGGCAACCCACTCCCAAAAAATAATCAGCCATTGAAAACCTTAGGAACAACAGAGAAACACTATAAGTAGTGTTTGCCTGTTGTATGTAGGGTCGTGATGAGTTAGACAGACTGGACGGCACCTAACAACAATAGTATATTTAAAACTATTTTATTCTTTTTAGAAGTACAATAAGATTTCATTGATGAATATACCACACTTTAACCAATACCCTTTTGATAAACTTGTTTTTAGGTTTTTGCTATTATAAATAATTCAGTAATATATTTTGTATTTTGTACACTGATGTGGATATAGTTGAAGGAAATTCATGCAAATGGAATTGATATAGCAAACAGCATTCAAGGCTTGCCCTAAGATGATGCTAGTTTATACAGCCAATGATCATTTGTACAATTTCATGCAAATTTGGACCAATATGTTAAAATGTTAGGGATTTTGAGGGGTTGTGCCAGGGTCATAAAAGAACAGTATATGTTGAAGTAAGAAGTTCTGTGTTAATTAATTAATTCTACAATTCACTAAGCACTTACTGTGTGTAAGACTTTGGTGGAGAAGATAAAGAAGGGAACACAATAGGTATAACTCCTGTCTTCTTCTTTAAGGAGGGGAGCTGGACATTGCACAGCTAATAATCAAAAGGGAAAATAATGATGTATTTATAATTAAAATAGGAAGACCGGGTCTTGTCTGGGGGAATTAATTAAGCTTCTCTGAAAAAGTAATGTTTCTACTGAAACCCAAAGAATGGTTGGCTTGAGAGGGAGGGAAGAGGATATTCCAGGCAGAGGGAATATCTATGGGGAACATGGGAAGGTCTTGAGATGAATAGAAGTACAGTACATATAAAGAAATTTAGATTGGCTGGAGCAGAGAAAACCAGAGTGGTACAGATTATGGCTGGACAGATGGGCAGCACCCAGCCCACAGGGGGTCTGATAGGCCATGGTATAGAGATTGGGGTCTTTTTCTAAGGGCAATGGGGAACCAACTTAAGTTTTGAAACAGCAGAGTGACATGATCGTATTTGCATGTTAAAAGTTCACTTTAGTTGATATGTGTCCCATCTGTCTGTCAGCTTGTTGTGCTGTGAAGCTAAAAGCTATGCCACTGGAATTTCAGATACTGGCAAGGCCACCATGGTGGACAGATTTCAGCTGAGCTTCCAGACTAAGACAGACTAGCAAGATGGACCTAGCAGCTCACTCTTGAAACAATTAGCCACTGAAAACTCTATGAATAGCAGAGAAACACTGTCAGACATGGCACCGGAAAATGAGTCCTCCAGGCTAGAAGGCGTTCAAGAAATGACTGGGGAAGAGTTGCCTCCTCAGAGTAGAGTCAACCTTAATGAAGGGAAAGGATGAAGCCTCTGAGACTTCCTTTTGCTGATGTGGCACAACTCAAAATGAGAAGAAACATCATGGCTGCAACAATGGGTTCAAATATAAAAAGATCTTGTGCATGGCATAGTGTTGGGTAGTGTTTCGTTCTGTTATACCTAGGGTTACTATCAATCAGACCTGACTCAATGACACCCAACAACAGCTGATGTGCAGACAATAGATTGCTGATGAGCAAAATGTAGGGTGTGGAGTCCAGCAGGAGGCTGTGGTAGTCCACGCAAGACACAGTAGTGCCTGGACAAGGTGAGCATAGTGGAAGCAGAGAATTGAGGAGAGAGACAAAGCATTATGTAGGAGAGAGAATCAAGAAGACTTGAATGAAGGGGTGGGAGAGAAGTAAAGGGTAAATTGAAAGGGAGTTGGTCTAGGTAAGAGTAAAAAGCCCTTTGCACCTCTGAGGCAGTAATAGAAGTACATGAGCCTTGAGCATAGACATAGACAAGGATACACAAATCAGTATTCATTTATTTGTTTGTTTGTTTATTTATTTATGGAAATGCTCTTGGCTCTAGGGAGAAAATGACAATCCTTAAACCCAGGGGTGGTTGCTAGCATCAATATTTTTCTGCTAGGATAAAAATAAACCTAACAGTGATAATAATATTTATGTATTACATTTTAATATTGGAAGTAAATTTATGTATTTCTCATCAGTTTTATTAAAATATAAATGACTTTCAGTAAACTATTATATACAAAGACTGCAGTTTGACAGGTTTCGATGTAAGTGTACAGCCATGACACACTCATTACTAGCGAGCCAGTGAACCTAGCCATCACTCACCAAAGTTCCCTTGTGCTGCTCTGTGTACTCTCCTTCCTGCCCATCTCTTTGCAACCACTGATCTGCTTTTTGTTGGCACAGATTCATTGGCACGTTTTGGACTTTTATATAAATGGGATCATACAATATTGTCCACTTTGCGGGGAAAGGGGTTTGGCTTCTTTCATTCATGAAAGTCTTTGATGAACATTACCTTACTTATTGTAACAATAATTCCATTATTGAATGACTGGTATTCAGATGGGCTAAGTCCCAAGGTCATCCTGCTACACAGTGGTAGTGTTGATCTCGGAGCCCATGACTTCTCCCCTGCCACACGGTGGCCCTGGGCAGTCTCAGAGGTGCTTCATCTCTATGGCATGAAGGCACGGAGGAAAGGTCTTCCCCACATCTGGCAGGCTTGAGGACTGGGATTATGACCTGGCATCTATAAGCGGAGCTCCTTACCTCTCCTATGACAGTGCACATGTGAAGAGTTCTGGTGGCAGAGCAAGTAGACATGAGTGATTTGAAGTTTTGTGGGGTCTTTATTTGTGAAGGCTGCTGAAAGCCTCAGCTGGTAAAAAGAGAGATTGCAGGGAATATATCCTCCCTTGGTTTCGAAACAGAACTCAAGGCAGGAATGTGTTCTGCAAAAAGTGGGAAGAGGGCTCTAATATCTGAACCTCCTAACCTACTATTCCAGGCCTGTCTCAATGAGGGAAGCTGTATTCTGATTGATATCTGTGGGGCATGCGCCTCCCGGTCCGGCCTGGAGGTTCGGAGGGGCTGCGCCGCCGCACACACAGATACTAAACACGATTCACTCAGGACCCTCAGGTGAGGGGCGCAGACTCCTGCGGCCCTCGGGACCCTGGAGGAGACGGGAGAAAGGAAAAGCCTAAGGCACTTTTGCCTTCCAGGGGCAAACACCTGTGTTGGTCGTCTTGGTGGTCAGGAGGAGACAGCTGTTGCTTCGTCGGTGGTCAGACGGAGAGCAGGTTCTTTTCCTTCTTGATGATTGCGACAGGAGAGCATTCTCTCCTCACCAAAGGTCCAGGGCAGAGCAGCGGGAGAGGCGTTTCCTCATCGGTGGTCTGGGCAGGAACCGGTGAGAAGGCGCAGAAAGGGTGCCAAAAAGGCCTAAAAGGCCTAAAAGGGTCGAGCTGCCGCAGTGCATCTCCTTATGTAGCTTGCCCATGGAATGGCCTGAGTCAATCAGCTTTCAGTCCAGTTGTCCAATCAGGAAGGGTTTTGTACAAACATGCAACCAAGTTACTTTCATTTTCCCTAGATTTCTACCTTACAAACCAAATATTCAAATGCCATTTTCTCAGTTTGGGAGTTTTTGTCAATTTCCTCCCAATTTTTCTCTACAGATGTCATATCTTGTGTTTTTAGGTAAGCTTTCTTTGAAAGAAGACCTTTGTAATTAAAAAAAAATCAAAAATCACTGATCTAGTTTAACTTTCCATTTATAGATGAGGAAACCAACATCTCTACAGCATCACCAGGTAAATTTGAGTTTCAGATGAATGATAATTTTTCAGCATGTTGTTGTTGCTGTTAGGTGTTGTTGAGTTGGTCTTCCACTCATAGTGACCCTACGTACAACAGACAAAACACTATTGTGCTTCTCTGCTATTCATAGGGTTTTCAGTGACTGACTTTTCAGTATGTTGTTGTTGTTGTTGGGTGCCATCAGTATCTGACTCATAGCGACCCTCATACGGTTTTCAATGGTGACTGTTTTGGGGTTGCCTTGGGAGTGGATTGCCAGGTCCTTCTCCCATTTTTGTGGAGCTGGGAATTGAACTTGAGACCTCAGAGACTGTAGTGCAGTGCTCTACCAACTGAGCTAAATCCCAGCCCTGACTTTTCAGTATAAGTAGGTCTTATTTATTTTTGCTAAATCTGTCTTGCCTGGGCCTAGAAAACACAACTGTCCTGTCCAAGAAAAGATCAGGGCTGAGGAGGTGAAGGAGATGGGGTTGGTGCTAATTATAATGAAAAGCCTTCTGTCCAGCAGCGGGCCTTGTCTGGACTGGCTTTTTATATGAGAACAAATCCTTCCTTGCTGGGGGTCTAAAAATTGTTTCCAGCAGAGACACACTGATGAGGGGCTGCAGTGAGAGAGGTTGGTGGAGGCAGGCTGACATGAGGCCAGTGGTCCTGATAGCCTCCCTTGTGACCTGCCTTCACTCTGGACCTCTTCTTTTCCCCTCTTCCTAGAGGTGCCCAGGGTTCAGGGGTCTGTGCAGCCCAGGACACGTGGAGTGCTGAGCCACACTCTGGCCCTGGTGCCAGGTGACAGGGGCATATTGAATCCTTGTCCTGAAAGCTTCCAGCTTTCTCTGTCTCTCTGGAGCTGAGAGGGCTCTGTCTCTCTGGAGCTGAGAGGGAGAGAGGAGAGACATGGAGGAGAGAGATGAGAGCTGCGAGCTGAGAGTTAACAAGCAAAATCACTCAAATGATCTCCCTCCTTCCTCTTCCCTGACTTGGCCTCATTAACACAAGGAGGCTAATATTTGGCTCTGGAGTGCAGGCAGGACTGAATTTCTCTCCAGGGGCTCTGTTAAATGTCATAAATCACAAGCGCACAGCTTGAGGAGTTTGTGAATGGCATCTGAGCCTGAGGCCATCTAGTAATATTTATACTGTGGAAGTTCAGCCTTTTTCCTCTTTAGCAAAAGTTTCTGATTTGTTTCAGAAGATGTCCGTCTCAATCACTCTTTCTGGGTTAGAATGGGCGAGACTCCGTTCTGGGTGCCAGGGGAAGGCTGGGGGAGAAACAGGCTCTTGCTCAGGGAGGGCTCCCAAGGGCTCACATCCAGGATCTCCTGTTCCTCCTCATGCCTTCTTTCTATTAGGACAGAAAACGCGTCTCTAGATACTGTGGGCAAAAAGAATTGTGCTTATTTTAGTCTATAAAATCCAGAAAATGAATTAAATATACCTCTGTAGACATGTCCAAAGGTCAGGAACCCCCTCAGCAGAGATGATGGAATATCACTAAAAATGATAAAATTATAATTAACTTGTTCCTAGAACTTTTTGGTAGGCCCTGTTTTAAAGTATGCATGTAGGCAGTCATTTTGTTCATGGAACAATACCAAGAGGTGGATACTGTTATAATGCCTACTTTAAAAGTTGAGAAACTGAGGTTGAGATCTTAACCTCATGTCTGTTACACACCCAACCAGAGAATCATCCTAGCTGCTCACACCTAGTTTGGCATCCCAGCTCTGTAGCCTGTCATGCCAGGCCTCTCACAGTTTGGCCCCAACCTGCATTTTCACTCTTATCCAGCATGGCTCATCTTTGATCATGTCCCACGTGCAACAGGTCTCACCATTCCTGGGCTCCCCAGACACAGCCCTCCTCTGAGACTCTGTGTCTACTGGGTGTATTGGGAATGTTGTCTGTCCATTTCATCAAAAAGGCAAAACAAAACAAAACAAAACAAAACAAATGAAAAAACCCATCCAGCCTGAATTAGGTCCCACCTTCTATGTAGGAATTCCCTAAAGCCATTCCACAGCATGAAGATCTCCCCCTTGCTCTGAATTATTGAAAAACTGCACTGTGGTTGTTTCAGCCTGCACAGCCATCAAGTTGCTTTGTACTGCCACTCAAGCCATGTCCTTTCTTAATGACTCATCTCTCTATCTTGTTCCCTAACTGGAAGATAAACTTCATGAGGGAGGAAGCTTTGTATGAGCATAATGGTCCCTCAGGCAGAGACACTGAAGAGAAAAGGGGCTGGGAGCTTAATTTTACACTTGCTGATGCTTTAGAGAATCACAAAAGAAATAAGTGGTGTACTTCATGGGCAACTGGGATGCCCATGGTGTCTCTTGGAATAGCTAAGGTCTGCGATTTAATACTGAATGTAAGCAGACAGCTCCTTTGCTTGTGACATATTAGTCTTATACAAGCTCTCCTCTCCTCAAGTCATTCTGTAAGACACAATGATATTTCGTAGTAGTGGAAAGCTTGTGTTTTTGTAGGAATACACAGTAAACTGCTGTAAGAAGCAGTAGCAGCTCTGAGCAGAACTTTCCCCTTCTTTCTGTAATTTTGGTGACTATTGGATTCATGACGGGTGAGCCTATGGTATGTCAGTGCTATTTGCACAATTTGCCCGTTAATTGCCATTGATTGCCTTTCCCATTAATTACAGAACAATGATTCAATAGAAGCTAAAAGTCTGACTGAAGATTTAAGGATCAAGTACAGTGATGACATCACTGACTTTGAGTCCAGTCATGAGCCGTTCAATAGATTTAAAGCCCATGCTTACTTTTATATGTAAAGTGAGCTCAGAAGTAGGACTGACAGGAACAGAAAAGTATGCTGGAGTGCTGTTGACTTTCATAAAATTTGAGTTTTGTAAGACTTTTTCTAAGTGAACAGTTGGGTGTCTCAGGGAGCATTTGTGATTTGTGAATCTCAGTAAGATAAACCTGAAATGGGTAAGCATTTTGTACTTTCCCCTTTGCGAGGTCTCCATGCTCACAACAGTGGACTTCTGGCCACTGCCCAGAGAGAACCGTGTGTCCTCACTCCAAGAGGGCGCGCCCTTCTGTGGGACCTTCTGGGGACGGAGGGTAATGATTGCTTTTCTTTTGTATTCATCAGAAAGATCGATAATCCACATATAATTTCCACGCTGGGCCATAAGTATGAGTAATTACAGAATAAATGTGCTATGGGTGGCCAGGACTGTTAAAAGAGCAATTATGTCACTACCTCCTCTGGGCCGCCTTCACTCTGGGTTGAAATGAAATAATTTGACATACTGCATCAGATTTCAGAATGAAAATTCCAGAGTCACTTTCTACCTGTAAAAGAACTGTTTTCTTTCTCAAAATCAGTGAACAGACACCAGTCTCAGGACCTTAAGCAAGGGCAAGGACAAAGAGAAGTCAAGAATGTGTAAAAGTGAGGCTGCGTCTACTTACCTGGGTGTATATTTCTGCTAGAATTCCACCAGTCTTTCAATATCTAGTTCAAACACCACTTTCTCTTGAAGACTTCTGTGATCCTAGTTATATTGTGTCCCTCCCCCTATAATACCTTTTACTTCTATGGTGGAACATTATTAAAATCTCTCTTGTATTATGGCTATGAGACAACAAAAGTAATAAAAAAACTTTTCTATATTGCTATACAATGCATATGACATTTTCATGTATATTATCTCATTTTAATCTTTTTTTTTTTTTTTTTTTTTTTTGCGGTACTGGGGGTTGGACCTAGGGCCTCGCGCCTGCATGCTTTACAAGTGCTGGACCACTGAGCTGCACCCCCCCCAGCCCATTCTTTTTTTTTTTTTACTTTTTGAAGCAGGGTCTCGCTAAGTTACTCAGACTGCCTCTGGTCTTGAACTTGTGATCTTCCTGCCTCCGCCTCCCAAACCGCTGGGATTACAGGTGTGTGCCACCGCTCCTGGCCCTCATTTTAATCTTCGTAACAACCTTGTGAAAGTATATAGTATTGCAAATTTATTGATGAAGCCCAGGTGACTTTGAAAAGGACTTTTAAGTTGGAGTGTCTATAGGAGTCCAACAAGTACAAATGCAAAATTAGCTATGCAGATATGTATCAGTCAGAAGAAGCTAAGGTACATGCAGTGGCAAAGTGATCCCCAAATATTGGTAGCTTGTACCAATACAGGCTTATTTATCAATCATGTTTATGGTAGGTTGGCTGTGGCCCCCCATCATATGTCTTTACTCAGATCCGGGCTGACCAGTAGGGATATTTCTAGCAATGAGGCAGAGAGAATATAGTGAAAATATGTCATATCTACTAAGGATGCTGCTTAGAAGTGATGCATACCACAAATCATCACATGTTATTTTCCTCAGGCTTTTTTTTTTTTTACAGATTTAAAATAACCAAACATCCACTGGACATTAGGAACTGGCATACTAAGGCTTATGGGCTAAATTTGCCCCATTGCCTGATTTTCCACTGCTTGTGAGCTAAGATTGCTTGTGAGTTAAGAATGGTGTTTACATTTTTAAAAGGTTAAAATAAACCAAAGAAGAAAGCATTTTGTTGTATATGAAAATTATATAAAATTTAAATTGCAGTGTTTTTGTAAATAAAGTCTTATTTTGATAAAGTCATTCTTTTGTTTATGTATTGTATATGGTTGCTTTCATGCCACCTTGGAGGAGTTGAGTAATGTCATTTGAGGATTCACATCCTCAAAGCCTAAAGTATTTGCTATCTAGCCCTTTAAAAAAAAGTTTGCTGCATATTGGTCAGAAATCAACTTGGCCAGGGAGAAACTCAAGAGTTAGTCTCACATGTAGACCAATGGAATAGAATAGAGGACCCAGAAGTAAATCCCCACAGCTATAGCCATCTGATTCTCAAGAAAGGTGCCAAAAACATATGTTGGAGGAAAGAGAGCCTCTTCAACAAATGGTGCTGGTAAAAATGGATCTCCTCATGTAGAAGAATGAAATTAGATACCTATCTCTCACTCTGTACAAAAATCAATTCAAAATGGATCAACAACCTTAATGTAAGACTTGAAACTTTGAAACTACTACAGGAAAACAGAGAAAGCTTAAGGTAAAATATAGACAAGGATTTTCTTAATAGGACTCTAATAACTTAGGAAATAATAACAAGAACTGACAAATGGGATTGTGTGAAATTAAAAAGCTTCTGGACAGCAAAAGAAACAATTATCAGAGTGAAGAAACAGCCTACAGAGTGAGAAAACATCTTTGACAGCTATTTATCTGACACAAGATTAATATCCAGGATATATAAAGAACTAAAAAAAAATTAAATACCAAAATAACAAGTAATCCAATCAATAAATGGGCAAATGAATTGAACTGATGGTTCTCAAAGGAAGAAGTACAAATGACCAATAAATATGTGAAGAAATGTTCAATATCCTTAGCCATTGGGGAAATGCAAGTCAAAACTACATTGAGATTCCATTTGATCCCAGCCTGAATGGCTATTATCAAGAAAATAATCAACAAAAAATACTGGTGAGGATGTGGGGGAAAAGAAACCCTTACACACTGTTGGCAGGGGTGTAAGTTAGTCCAACCACTATAGAAATCAGTATGGAGTTTCCTTAAAGAACTAAACATAGAACTACCACGTGATCCTGCTATATAACCATTAGGTATATATGCAAAGGAATCTAAGTCAGCGTATGATAGAAATACCTGCACTATTCATAATAGCCAAGTTATAGAATCAGCTAGGATATCCATCAACAGATGAATGAATAAAGAAAATGTGTCATATTATTCCACCACAAGGAAGAATGAAATTATGTCATTTTCAGGAAAACCGGTGGAGCTGGAGACCATGATGTTAGGCAAAATAAGCCAGACTCAGAAAGAGAAATACTGCATGTTTTCTCTCATATTCAAATTAAAAAACAATAAAAGATCAGCCTAGCTCTGTGGTACATGCCTGTAATCACGGCCACTCAGGAGGCAAAGGCAGGAGGATTGTAAGTTTGAGGCCAGAAGCAGCCCATGCAACTTAGTGAGACTCTGTTGCAAAATTAAAAATAAAACATGATCTGGGGGTGCAGCTCATTGGTAGAGTGCTTGTAAAGAATGTGTGAATATGTGTGAAGCCCTGGATTCAACCTCTGAACAAAAACAAAACAAAACAAAGACTTGAAAGTAGAAAAGGGACTATTTGGCAGGAGTGGAGGAGAGCAGTGGGAGTAGGGAGAGGGCAAGAGAGGGACATGGGGGTAAATATAATTGAAGTACATTATATATGTGTATGAAAATGTCATAACTAAACACATTATTTTGTACAATTGATATATGATAATAAAAAATTGTAGCCATAGCACCCTGGCATTGGATCCCATCTCTTCTCAGAAGCTAAGCAGGGTTGGCCTAGTTAATCCTTGAACTGTGTTGGAATACTCATTGCTGCAGGCTAGGGAGAGGGACCTGGCAGCCTACTCCTGAAACAATCTGTCATTGAAAACCCCATGAATGCCGGAGAAGCACTGACATAGTGCCGGGCATGGTGCAGTGTCAAGGAGAGCTTCATTCGTTTACACGTAGGGTTGCTGTGAGTTGGACATGACTCCATGGCACCTAACAACAACAATGATAAAAAATATTAGTCTCAGCTGCTTTTCTTTTTTTTTTCATTGTGGGCAATGTGGTTGGACTCCAGGGCCACTGCCTACTGCTGTGCATACCAGGGGTGTTGCTCAAGTCAGTTCCAATGTGATTGGGGCACATCAGTGGATATTAGGGTCTGTAAGCAGAGAAAAAAGTTTCTGACCTCTAACTTGGAGCACCTTCAAAATGGCATATTGACATGCTAATTGTAAGAAATGCAAAAAAAAAAAAAAAAAAAAAAAAAAAAAAAAAAAAAAAAAAAAAAAAAAAAAAAAAAAAAAAAAAAAAAAAAAAAAAAAAAAAAAAAAAATCAAAACAAAACAAAAAAACTCAATCCTAGGTATATTAAAGAGCAATGATACCCTGGAGCAAATATTGACAAAAATATGGTAAACCAAAGATTAATATTTCTTTTTTTGTGGTTCTGAAAATCCAACCCCAGGTCTTGTGCATGCTAGACAAGCTCCCTACCTCTGTGCTATGTCCTCAGCCTCAAAGATAAGTATTTTAAGAATTCTTACAAGTTAATAGGAAAGAGAAAAATACCACAATATAAAATAGGTAGAGGTTTTAAAATATTTAACAAATATTCAAAAGCATATATGATAAAATGTTTAATCTTACTAGTAAACAAAGAAATGTCAGTTAACACATTGTGCTCTCAATTTCACCTATTCACTTAGCAAAAACAAGGAAGTGCCCACTTTTGACAAAGTTGCAGGGAATAGAACATAATTTACAAATGTGTATCATTTTTGATAGGCAACTTGTTAGCACAAATCAAAAGCTTAAAAAAAGTTCATATTCTCTGACTTTGTCTGCCTCAAGGAATTAGTTTTAAGGAAATAATAGTGAGAGATACACAAATTGATATATGCATAAGAACTTTTGCTACTGATATTATTTGTAACAGAGAAAATTATAAACAACCTAAATATCAAACAGTAAATTCTATACAACCATTAAAATTATGTTGTAAAAGAAAAGCTAATGTCATATGAAACTAAGTTACATCATGAAGTGGAATAAACAGTGTTTACAATATATTCTTATTTTTGTAAAAGAAAAGAGAGACAACTATATATGCACAGAAAACACTGGAATATTTTCACTAAAATGATAATAGTAGTTGTCTCTGAGTTACTGGATTGTAACTGACTTAAATTTCTACCTTTGTGCTTTCCCATACTTTTCTAATTTTCTACCATAACATGCATGACTTTTTTAGTCAAGAAAATATGTAAACTTATTTGGACTGAAACAACTTTGTGCTTACAGGGTGCTCATAAGTATATTGGGAACCATATAATTCTATTTCCTTCAACTTTGAGAAAAACATCTGTGAACCATTTTTTGTGTGGGTCATGGGCTTTGTTTTCCCTGATGGGCTAAAAAAAAAGTATGATTTCCAATCATATTGGAGAAGGAACATGTTGCTTTGGTCTCTCTCACCTGGCCATTAGAGAGAAAATATTTCACTTGGATGCTCTGAGGTATTTAGAGAATTGCTGCAACTCAACAGAACACTTATTACCATCACTATGGCTTAAAGATAATTGGAGGCCCGCATGCTTTCTGAGATGGAATGATCTAGCTTTGAACAGAAATGGTCTTCTGAATTGAGGTAGGAATCTCCAGCATGTGGTTTTCATTGAGAGTCAGCATGCTTCCCCACCCCCTGAGTCTGGTAGTTGCCTCCTCCGCCCAGCCCAGAAGTATCTGAACGTCAGTGGGGGGCTGTTTGGTGTGGGGCCTCACTTTAGAAAGGTTGCAGACTGCTATTCAGGAAAATTGCTTTTGTTCTCCAGTTCTTGTTACTGTTGCTTTGGTCCTGGTTGCCCATGGTAAATCAGTTTCTAAGCAAAGTTTGAAGAAAGTTACATACTATTCTAGCTTTTAAGACTAGAAATCTGGAATGTTCTGGGTAAAAGTCTGTTCATTTCTTTGGCAGTCAGCTTCTGTTCAGCCTCTTAGACATGGTTTTATTACAGTCTATTACCTGACACCTCTGATCTCAGGAGGCTTCCTTTCTTTTGTCAGATTCGCACTGCCCTGGATCAAGTGCTCTCAGGAAGATGGGGCAGATTGAAGGGATCTAAGAGGCCCAGAACTGCTCCTGGTCAACCTCTGGAGGTGGAGCAGGGATTGGTCTGGCTAGTGCAGCAGAGACTCTAAGGAGAAAGGAAGTAGGCTGGACCAGCCCAACCATGCAACCCGCAGGGGATGGGGTGGGAGGTTCAAGACAGAGTAGCTGGAGGTTCTAGTAGAAAGGCAGATCCCAGGACAGGGAGTGCTGGGATAGCAGTGTTCTGAATTCAGGAACAGTCAGTCCACGGTGTCAGGGTGCCAACCGCAGGTGAAAGCTCAGAGAAGATGGGTACTTAGCGTGAAAGCAAAGTAAGGCTCTTTAATTGGTAGTGTGGTGCAGTGGAATGGGGATGGGTAGTGGGGAGTCAATTACAGTTGGGATTGACCCTAGCTTCACCACTGACTTGCTGAGAACTGATTGGCAGAATCATCTGTTGTTTTACCTGTGAGTAAGGCTAACATTGCCTAGCTCTGGGACGTTAGGTTGTATAATGCACATGGCACAGAGTAGACACACAAAACGACCTTCTCATCCCCTTTACCCCTGCTTGAGTTCAAAACTGGGAGCAATACTGAGCTTGCTAATGGAGGGCTAGTGGTCCCAGTGAGGGGTCCGGCTGTGATAAGGCTGAAAGCCAGCCCTGGTCTTACAGTGTTAGTAGGAATGTTAGCAAAATATTCCCATTGGTTTTTTCTATTTTCTTTCTTTCTTTTTTTAATTGTTGCTTTCTTAAAAAAAAATTGGTAATTTCTTTTAGTTAGTATACAAAACAATGGGGTTCATTATGACATTTTCATACATTCATATCAGTACATTCCTGAATGACTTCTACTTGAGAACCCAAAGATTTTGATCTATTTGACTTGATCAAAGTCAGAGATGAGTAGAAAAGAATGAAGTGGTCTGAAGAGCAACTAAAGTTTGACTTGTGGAGAGATTTCAAGATACAGCAGAAATTCTTACAAAGAAACAAAATTTTGAACATTTGTTTAGAGAGACAGTAAAAATATGGATTGTTCATCTGACACATTGTTTTTCAATTTCAATTAAAGAAAGCAATTATGGATCTATTTTAATGGTTTTATACCCTTTGCAAATCATATAAAAAGATCAATTGAAGTCAATATTTTTTTCATTAGTCCATAAAATTAGGACCTTTGTAACCCTTTCAACATTGCATTTAAAGTTCTACTTTTCTATAGTCACTACATAAACCCAGCTATAACATTCAATGGGAACAAATGATGCTACTTCCTTACAGCCCACAGAGACTGTGCCACACTCACCTCTGATTCCCTGTGTCCCAGAGCTTGCTTTTCGTAGCAACCCCTCAACAAAGGGTTCTTGAACTGAACTGAAAGTCCCTGAACTCTGCTCAGGCAGAAATGGGGAGGTGGTAACCTGCTGGACAGTAGTGTCCATATGTGAGTTCCGTGGCCTTCTAACACCCACCATTCTTTTCTTTTCTTGTTTCTTTTCTGTTCTTTTCATTTCATTTCTTTCCTTTCCTTTCCTTTCCTTTTTTTTTTTTTTTTTTTTTTTTTTTTTTTTTTTTTTTTTTTTTTTTTTTTTTTTTTTTTTTTTTTTTTTTTTTTTTTTTTTTTTTTTAATTGAGACAGTGTCTCTGTATGTATCCCAGGCCTAGGACTCATTATGTAGCCAAGCCTGGTCTAAAACTCACAATTTTCTAATCTTCCACTCTTCCTGCCTTGGTGTCCTGAATGCTAAGATTATAGATGTGTGCCACCATGCCCGACTCTCAGTAATGATAGTCTTTAGAGGTTTCCCTTCAATCTTCTCTCAGTTATGTGTGTGTATATATTTGTTTGTTTGTTTGTTGTTGTTTTTGTGATAACTGGTGGTTGCACATACTTATGCAGGGTCTTGCACATACTTATTCAAGTTCTCTATCACTGGGCTGTGCCCCCAGCCCATTTTTTATATTTTATTTTGAGACAGGGTCTTGCTAAGTTACATAGGCTGCCTCTGGCCTCAAACTCATGATCCTCCTGCCTCAGCTTCCTGAGTTGTTGGAATTAACAGTTGTGCTCACTGCTCCTGTCTGTCTCTCTCTGTTTTTTTTTCATTTCTTTTCTTTCTTTTCTTTTTTTCCCCCTCTTTTCTTTTCTTTTCCTTTTGAGAGGGGAGGCCTCTCAAGGAACTCAGGTCATTGGAGGTGAGCCCTTGAAGGGGACTTTGGGACCCTAGCCCCTTCCCGTCTCTCTGTTTGCTGCTTGGCTGTTATGAGGTGAACAGACCCCCTCTGCCACATGCTCCTGCCATGATATACTTTGTCACCATAGGCTCAAAGCAATAGAGCCAAGCAATCACGAACTGAAACCTCGGTAACCATCATTCAAAAATAAACCTTTTTTTTACCCACCTTCCTTGGTCTGGAAGTTCTTCCCTGAAGAGAACTGAATGTCCTTGCAGGTTCTGGGGTTGCAGGGAGAGATTCTAGCTCCAGAGGAGCTAAGAGGAAGAGGCAAGAATCAGTAAAGAAGTGACACAACAAAAATTCCTAAAATATAACAGATGAAGCAGTTTATGTGCTCTTTTGCTATCACATCCAACCTAGTTACCAAGTTTGCATTTCCCTGATGACTGCATTTCCCAACACCAAGAGCCCCATCACTGACATATCTGAAGTAATGTTTTTTATGTGGATCATAAGGATCACTACTAGTAGAATTTCATGATCAATATTGGGGGCCACACATATAATTTTAGTTACAAAAGCAAAGTCAATTTGATTTGAGCCTTCCTGTAGGTCAAGCAGTTTGCCAGATAAAGTTCTTTATTCAGGGACTGGATTTTTAAAATATCATCTATATAATAATTATTTTAAATACTCTGTGTGTGTGTGTGTGTGTGTGTGTGTGTGTGTGTACTGAATGTTGATGAATAATAATCTCTCTCTCACCTCCCAGGCTGTATTTCTTCCAGCCCCAGTCTGTAGATCCTGAGGCCTGGCTTTGCTGAATTATTTGTTATTCCCATTACACTTGCTTCTGTGCCTTTGATCTCACTGTCTCTTCTCCTGCCACCACAGGCCCAGTCCTACTCTTTCTTTAAGAGCATTCCAGTAGTGATTCGCTGTGAAGACCGTTGTAGTGTATATCAGCTGTGTCCCACACATTGTCCCTTAGCCCACCAGGGGCCTCAAGGGAGGTTCCTCCAAACATCAGTTTCCTGCCCCCTTTGAAGGGTGCTCTCTAGCCATTCATGGGGAGTTGGGCTGCTGTGCAAGGGGATTTAAGCCTCCAGCAGCATCCCTTAATCTTGAGGGATACGGTGGCAGGATGAACACTCCAGCCTCATGGTCTTTCATTGCAGTGTTTCTGAGCCATGTTCACGTGTGACTGAGCCACAGTTGCTCACAGTTGTAACCTGCTCATTAAAGAATCCTCTAGTGGCTTTTCTTTCATTTCTCTCTCTACTTCCACTCTTGTGTGTTCTGAGATCCCAGCTCGTTTCCAAAAAACCCCTTGCACACAATCCTTTTCTCAGGATCTGCTTTTGGGAAACCCAAACTCTGACAGCTTCCCTGATATGCAAAATGCAAGTAGGCTTCTACTACCTGGACTCATACAACTCTGCCTGAACATTTCTCAATGCATCTGATACATTTTACCTTATTTTAGAGAAAGTTACACCTGTGGCTTATCTTCTGTATTAAAATATAATTTCTGAGGGTAGAATACAGTGAGTCCCCCTTTACTTTTCACATTGCCAAGCACAGTACTTTTTTTTTTGTAAACGAGGTCTGAAATGTCTTTATTCATTTCATCAAGTCATATTTAGATGAAAAAGTAAGTTATAGTGCCATGCATCTAAAATTTTATTTGTAAGTAAAGGTAAAAAGGAGCTTTCCTTGGTCAAATGTGGGACAATATGAACAATGAAATAAATACAAAGGGAAAAAGAGGGAGAGGAAAATCTCAAAATATAAGATGCAACTATATGAATGAATGAAAAAAAAAACAGAGGGAAGGAAAAAAATCCAGTGAGAATATAACCCATGATTGCATATGATTTTCATTACATATTAATTAAAATTACTACATTTTTCCTTTTTTCTTTAGTTTGTACTGTTGTGTAAGATGAAGAGTGTATAAGCAAGAGTGATTTAATTATTGCCTAGTGGATATACCAAATGACCTATTGCTCTGTACCCCACCAACATTAATATGTAAAATAAACACAAAAATGAAATAAATACAAGAATAAGATATGACACATGGAAAAATCCATGTGAATACAATGCAAACAAATGCTTCTATGAAAAAAACCCACCATTGATAATAATCAGAAAGTCCCAAATGTCCATCAACTGAAGAATGGATAAATAAGATGTGACAATCCATATAATGGAATAATATTCAGCTGTAAAAAGGAATGAAGCCCTGACACATGTTACAACATGTTTGAACCTTGAAAACTATATGCCCAGTGAAAGAAGCTAGACACAAAAGATCACATCTTATATGATCCGATTTTTATGAAATGTTCAAAAAAGGCAAATCCATAGAGACAATAAACAGACTAGCAGTTATCAGGGATGGAACAGGAAGTGACTGCTTAATGGAGACTGCATCTCCACTGGGGTGTTGAAAATGTCTTGGAATGAGATAAAGGAGATGGTTGCATAGTATTGTGAATATACCAAGTGACACTGAACTGTACCCTTTAAAATGGTGATGTTTATGCTATGTGAGTTTTACTTCAATTAAAAACTGTAATGCATGCACCCATAATGGTATGAAAATGAGCATTTTTTTGAGGTACTAGAGTGTTGAACCCAGGGCCTCCAACATACTTTGCAAGTGCTCTACCATTGGGCTGTACCTTTAGCTCATTTTTAATTTTTTATTTTGAGAAGAGTCTCACTAAATTACACAGGTTGCTTCTGACCTCAAATCTGCCATCTTCCTGCCTGTGCCTCTCAAATTGCTGGGATTATAGGCGTGAGCCACCATGCCCAGCTTGAATAGCACAGTATTTTTTAAAGAGTAGATAGTCAATATTTGTTTATTGAATAAGTGAATAAGTGAATGTTGAATAAATGACAAAGTTCCTTTCCACCTTATGCATTATCAGTGCAGGTTTAGGTAGAACCCACCCCAGAGGGTTGTGTCCCCAGTCTTCAACACAGGAAAAGAGCTCAGAAAATGTTAGAGGAATAAAAGAAAAGTGCATTTGGCAGAAACGAAACAATCCAAAGGATAGGACTACCTATGTCGGGTTCATGATCAGTTAGTCTGATGGCATTCAAGAAGCCAGCATGTTCTGCTCATTTTAGACGCCGTTTGCAGCCAAACCCAGTTAGATAGGACCTCATGGAAACAGCCAAAAGAGTCTGTCAGTCTGGACTCTGTCCCTGTCTCTGTGAATGAGCCTCAGGACTGGCTGGCGGCAAGAGGGAGGCCTGTCTCTCTGACAGCTGTCAGCTGCCCATGGATGCAGGAAATCAACTCAAGTTGAAGCTTAAAAAAATTCAGAGTACTCTAAACCACTGAAGGAAAGCCTTAAAACCCTTCAGATAGTGCCCTGGGGCTTGATCTTGGCCTGAAGAAACCCCTGGGGGCTGGGGCTTGGCTGGACTCCACGGGGAAGTGGTGGGGGAGGGGGGCAGATACTTCTTTGGTTATAAAAGTATTGAGATGGTGAGGTCCCCATTCAAACTTTCACCTGCTTGAAATATTTTCATGCTGGTGGACTAAGTTGATATTCCAGTGTCCAGATTGATAGAAGGAGTGACACTTTCTGTATCAAGGGGATTGGGGTATTAGGAGAAGATGTCACCAAAAATGAGGTATTGGGGCAAGGTCACTAACAAGTATGAAGTGGCTGCCCAAGGTAACTGCTCCCTAGGAGTGG
The DNA here is from genome assembly GCA_007922755.1 of Pedetes capensis. Lineage (NCBI taxonomy): Eukaryota > Metazoa > Chordata > Mammalia > Rodentia > Pedetidae > Pedetes > Pedetes capensis. Next base: position 55,418 of record VMDO01008106.1, on the reverse strand, counting down.
AATTGAAAGTTGATATTGCTCTGAACCATGTGCAAGCTGCCTAAACATGCTTTGTTTGGGGACAATGATGATGACCTAGGACAATTAGGGGGATAATTAGAGGTAAGGTATAAAAAGCCCTTCGCCAAGTAGATGCCCCAAACATGCTGCCTTTCCTTTCATGCTCTGGTGTTCCCTCTTTTCCATTTCCTTTCTCAGCTCCATATGCCATAAGAGAAAGAGTAATAAACTGTATTCCTGAGGCATCTAGTGTTCTATGCTTATCATTAATAGTCTATTAATAAAGTACATATTGACTGTCTGTTTCTCAACACTGCAGAGGTTTACGCATGGGCTCCACAGCTCCTTGTCAGGAACAGCTGCAGGCAGGGAACCCTTTGTTTCTAATTCTTCTCTGGGGGCCCAGTCCTAGGCTTAGGGAATTGCCCCTTCCTCACGTTAGTGCTGTGGCTTGGATAGCTCTCATCCCAGACCCTGAAGTTTGAGAAGTCTCCGGTGAAGACAATGCTCGAAGGTTTGAAGTCAGTTAAGGCAGGCACTGTAGTCAGACATGGGAGTTAAAGTGGAAAAACTCAGAAGCAGTTGGTTGGTAGAAACAGTATTGTACATTGCTACCACCAAAATGGAAGCTGTGAAAAATATTTAGTTAAAAAAAGAGAGAGAGATAGAATCCCCTGGCAGTATCCCATACAACTCATAAAAGTAATAAAAGCCTTCATCATTTTCAGCATTAAAAAAGCTGTAATTCAAATATATACTTGATAACAAAGAAACCGGAATGTCAGATAATGAGCTGTTTAAAACTCACATTTTTGTTGGGAGGTTGGGAACGATACAGAGAAAATAAAAATTTGCAAGCTAAATCTGCTTTGTTTAGGAGAGGAAATAAGTTTTAAAATCTATTACAGATAAGTGACAACTCTCTTCTCCCACAGTCATTGGTAGCTACACATTCTATTACTCTACTAATTAATTAATCTACAAATCCTTTTTAAAGGATCATGTTTCAGCCCAGCTACAAAGGGCTTTGCATGTTTTTATTGACCTCTGTAAATTTTAGTGAGGTAAATACATTTTGATGCATGGATTTATAGGCTTGCAGGTCTATCTTGTTATGCAAATCTATTAGTCAAGTATTATGGGTTAGATTTGTGTATTTCCTACTATAAACCTCTAATGAAAATAGCTGTCTTGACATTCCCAATAGTCTTTCTTGCTTTTGGATGATGGAATGACCTCAAAATGCTTATGTATGAGAAAATCATAAGACTAAGAGATTATCTCTGCTCTTCCAGTGTTAATTGCTTAAAGCTGTCCAGCCTGTAGTGGTAGATAAACTTACAGTGTGGACACACGGCCTTAATGTGGGCACCTTTGTTGTCATATAGGGGCTACTATTGGCTTCAGGCGGTTGGTATAGAGTGCTGGAGTGCACAGACAGACAGGTAGGGAAAGCGGCACTTCCCTTGGAAGGTCACTAGAGGGTCAAGCCAAGATGAGGATGCTCATGTCTACATTGATATAGGAACCAAAGGACAGTCTCATGTGGGAGGAGGTGTGTATGGGCAGAGATGTGGGAAGCTTGTGGGTTGCAGAAGAGGAAAAATGGAAGGAAAGAGAGACTAGATAGCATAGATAGCATGGCACAACCTGGTCCCCATTAGTCATGGACTCAGCTAGAACAGATCAAAAAGACTCTGAGATCTGATGAGCCCAAGGCTGTAATGCTGGACTATCACTTTCTATAGGGCTGGAGAGTGAGACTGGTATAAATTTGGAATATGAGTAAAAAGGATTTTGATTAGATGATGAAAAAATATCTTTGTTAATAAGAAACTTTAGTCTCTAAAGTAGAGTTATGATGAAGATGCTCATCCTACAATTGCATTGTTGGAGTACTTTCTTTGGTAGTTGTGGGAAGCAGAATAATGGCCTTAAAGATGTCCACATTCTTGATCAGTTGTGGTGGTGTACACATGTAATTTCAGCTACTCCAAAAGCTGACAGAGGTGGGTCACGTGAGCTCCAGTAGTTTCAGGCCAGCCTGGGCAACATAGCAGGACTCTGTTGAAAAAAAGAAAATGCTGAGCGTGGTGGCACACATGAGTAAACCTACCACTTGGGAAGCTGAGTTGGGAGGATTTTGAATTTGAGGCCAACCTGGGTTACATAGTGAGGCTCTGTCTCAAAAACAGAAAACAAAACAAAACAAAAAAAACAAAAAACAAACAAAATATGTCCATGTTCTAATACCTGGAACCTGTGAATGTGTTCACCTTACTTCATAAAATGGGCTTTGCAGATATGCTTAAGTTGAGGACTTTGAAATGGAGGTAATTTTGGATTATCTAGGTGGGTCCAATCTAATCACATGGGATCTTAAGAGCAGAGAGTCTTTCTAGGCTTTGACCAGTGCGTGTTGTGACTACAGGAAAATGGCCAGAGATGCCACATTGCTGGCTTTGAAGAGGCCAGAAGGGGGTCACAAGCCAGGAAACACAGGCCTCCTCTATAAGCAGGAAGGGGCAAAGAAATGGATTCTCCTACAGAACCTCCAGAAAGGAAGGTCACCCTGCTGGCACCTTGGACTTTGGGCAGGGATATGCATGTGGGACTTCTGATCTGTAGAGCTGGGATATAATAAGTCCATGTTGTTTTAAACCATGAAATTTGAGGAAATGTGTTACCACAAACAGTAACAGGAAATTAATACAGTAGCATAAAAGTGGATAAAATGATTGTAGCTCTCTTAGAGTATGTCTAGTTCTGTCATTCCTTAATCCAAACTGGCTTTTTATTAAATACTTCCTTGCATATGAATAATTTCCCCATTAGCTTCACACACTTCTAGAGAATGTGACAGCATAAAACATTTAAGTCAAGACAAATAGACTTAGTGAGTTAGCTTATCTTGATTTTTCTAAACATTTTCTCATTGATCAAAGACAGTTGTTTTTTCTTCTATTCACTCAGAATAGGCCAGCTCAGACACTTCCTTTCGAAATGAATTCAAATGTGTGTCCCCCGAACATTGTCAAGGTTTTGTGCTCTAGGACCTTAGACAATTAACTTTCACCGTTACTTTTTAGCTGCCAAGATGGGTCACTGACACCTTAACAGATGAGGTTTAATTAAAGCATGAATGACAATGGAACATTGTGATACCCAGGGCAAACCAATGCTGGTGGAAGAGGGCTCAAGAAGGCATGGATTCTGAGAACCAGTCAGCAAGAGGTAAGAGCTCTGGGAACCTGGGCAGGGAGTCATGTTGGCCCAGGGCTCACTGCACAGCGAACCCTAGTGGGTTGTTCTAGGAATGGATTTCCTTTAAAAGCAGTCATTAGACAAGACCCGCAGGCAGAAGGGGGCCCATTGGTGGGCAGTAAGGGGATCAACGAGGTGGGGGAAGGAGAGGGGTGATGAGAGGGTAATGGGGGAGGTGAACATGAACAATGTATAGAAATGTCATAATGGAACCCATTAAGTTGTTATTGTTAGGTGCCATTGAGTCAGGTCCAACTCATAGTGATCCCCCAACACTGCCATGCCTGGCACTGTCAGTGCTTTTCAGCTATTAAGTTGTATACTAACACACACACACACACACACACACACACACACACACACACACACACACATATATGTGCAGCCATTAGGCAAAACACCTTGAAATGACTGTTTTTAAAGGCTAAAATGACTATTTGTATTCAGAAAACCAAAAGATTTTGGAAAGGTCATTGGGTCTATGCTCTTCCTTCCTATGTCTAACCAGTTTTGCAGTTCAGAAGGCAAGAGAAGGTGCAGAGATAATGCAGAGAACTTTCAAAGATAAAAGCAAATTAAATTTCCACTTTTCAAAAGGTGGGAGAGTCAGTGAACCACAAATTTTTTCAAAGTTTTATTCTCTAAACCTCTCTCTCTCTCTCTCTCTCTCTCTCTCTCTCTCTCTCTCTCTCTTTCTTTTTTTCCCAGAGCTGCTGGGTTGAATCCAGAGCCTTGTGCTTACTAGGTAAGTGGTCCACCACTGAGCTGCACTCCAAGCCCTCCTTTTTTTTTTGGCAAGGTATTTTTGTGTAGCCTAGACTGTCCTGGAACTCTCTACATAGACCAGGCTGGTCTTGAATTCAAGTTGATCCTCCTGCCTCCACCTTCCAAGTGCTGGGATTACAGGCTACGGCACCATGCCTGCCTCCAGCTCCTTTTTAATTTTTTAAATTATAAAACAGGGTCTCACTAAGTTGCATATGCTGCCTCTACCCACAAACTTGAAATCTTTCTGAGCCTCCAGAGTCCCTAGGACAACAGGTGTGTGCCATGGTGCCCAGCTCTCTAGAATTTTTTCTACCTCAAAGCTTTCTGGAATTCCTAGAGGATAAATCTAGGAATTACATTGCATTTTATTGTATTCTGTTGTACTGACTTAATTAGATTTACATATATTTAGCACTTATTATGAGTTAGGCTTTGTGTCAAGAATTGAGAAAACAGATCAATATGATAACAATTTTACTCTCTAGGGACTCATGGGGAAAACATGCAAAGTTCAGTTGAGGGCTTAGTGCTACAATAGGGGTAAACATGAAATGTACAGGGAGAAGGGGAGAAAGGGATTAATCAAAGTCTCAAAGAAGATATTCAGGAAGGCTTCTTGGAGGAGATGATATCTTTGTGGTGGCTTCTATTAATCAGGGGCAGGGAGGATAGCCTTTCTAAGCAGAAGAAGAAGCTCTGTAGGTGAGTTTTTTCTCACTCATGAATGGTGCATTGAAGTCTTTCAGAGTTGTTTGGGAGCTGAAAGTTAGTATGTATATTGAATATAGACTTTGTTTCCAAAAGGACCTACACGTGAGTCTTGCTACCAGCTTCCTGTGTGACCTTTAGAAAGTTACTTAACCTTTTAAAGCCTCAGTTTCCTTTTCTGAAAATGGAGGTTCTAAGAGTGCCTACCTTACAGAGCTGTTCTGAGGATTAAATAAATTAACACTTTGCACATTGCTTGGTATCTGGTAGCAAAGAGTATTATTTTGATTACTGCCTAAATATACTGCAGGAACTTGATACCAGTTCTTTTCTATTGCCACAATTTTGTCTATTCAGAAAAATTTTATGGATATTAATATCATTTTCTGTTGTTAGCCAAAGTCTTTGGAGTCAGGATTGCTCAGGTACAAGGAGTGCTGCAGTCAATGGCATCATGCAGGGAAAGTAAAGGAGGGGACAAACAGGGCTGGCTTCTTAGGCGTGGAACTGCGTGGGTGCACAGTGTTCCATATTGAGAAGGGCTTTGCACTTGTTTCCACTGTGACTCTTTTGAAATTCTCAATAATTTTTGAATAAGGAGCACTGCATTTTTGTTTTACACTAAGTTCTGTAAATTATGTAGCTGGTCTTAGTGATAGGAATTATGGGGCATGCTCCCCTTCTGGTCAAGGTCTGTGGGTTCAGAGTCCTTCTTGAGGTCTTTCCAAGGGGAAAGGAGGCCTCTCTTCTTATGGAGTCACCAGGCTCCTGGTCTGGTGCTGGGACTGAGAAAAACCCATTACGTGAATCAGTTCATCTGGTCCTATTATGGGGCATTCACAAAGGTGAATTTGGCAAAGCCTCTATCTCCAGGAGCTCAAACTCGTGACGGGTGAAGACGAGTGAATGTAGAAGCAATGACAGGTTGACTTGCCAGATGCTAGAGCAGGGATGTGGCTGGTGTTGTGGAAGCTCAGGGAAGGCTGGGCAGGGATTGCAGTGTGTATGGAACATCTGTCATCTTTGTGTGTTATCTTCTTTGTGTGTTAGTCTTTTTTACGTTTCCTTGGCAGGATGAGTTATTTTTCTTATGATTTTATTTTCATAAATGAAGGCCCAGGGAAGGGAAAGGTTGACAGTGCAATTCTTAAACATAAAACTTGGATGTGTTTGAACAGAAGGCTTCTACCTTGAAGATCCTACAGTTGGTTCTGGAAGTTCCACTTTCCAGATGGATGGCGCAAATGACTGCAAGTAATTCTATGCTGTGGCAAAAAGGCACGTGAGGCTGACAGGGCCTTTGTCATCATTCTTAACATATTTCCTAGCAACTTTTGTCTTGAAAATATTGTCATTCTTATAATAAGTATGTCTTTGTCATTACTTGGAAACACTTTGAGTGCTCCCATGAAAATGTCTTATAAGGGATCTTTATTCAATATTCTCAATTTCAAGATGTTTCATTGGCTGTCCAGAGATATGATCTGGGGGAGATTTAGTTTTTTCTCTCTCTCTGACAAAAGAATTACTGTTGTCTCTCTGTATCTGTGTTTTATATCTGTTAACACAGCCAACTTCACATTGAAAATATTTGGAAAAAATGGTGTCCATACTGAACATGCACAGACTTTTTTCCTTATCATTATTCCACTAAACAGTATCATAGAACAATTTTTGACAGATTTACATTGTATTAGGTATTATGCATAATGTAGAGGTGATTTAAATTGTGCAAGATGATATGCATAAGTTGTATACAAATGCTAAGCCATTTTACACCAGGGACTTGGCATCCTCCGATTTTGGTTTGGATCATGGGTCCTGGAAATTAGCCCCCTAGGAGACCAACGGATGACTGTATACACAATGTTTAGCTGCAAGGTGGCCCCTAAAAGTGAATCTGTCTCTCTTCCTAGTGCATTCCATAAAGACAGCCTTCTGGCCTATTTGCTTCTGCTGTGCCTAGCATAGTGCTTGTCACCTGGTAAGGGTTCAAACAATAGCTGCTGAAATAGAATCGAAGGACAATGGAGTAGGGGTGAATGCTCTTTGGAATATGGATACCAAAAAGCAAATTTGAAAGGTAAAATGAGTTTCTACTGCTTCAGCTGCTGACAAATTGTGATCCATGGCAGGCCCCTGGTTATTTCAGGGCCCTAGAGTACATTTACCTTTGAACACCAAAGTTATGGCTCCTTGATGCCAATCAATTGGATTAACTGATTGTTACTTTCCCAAAATTGGCCCATGGTGTGCCCTTCATGCAGAGAGAATGGCAGCATTATTCAGTGTCTCTTCAATCATGTAAACTGAGGCCAGAGCCTCTGTGCAGAGGATTTCCCAGCTGAGTTGATTCAATGTGTTACATTATTCTGTTCAACCAAATCCCCTTTCCAGTGTAAACAACAGGCCTGGAATCACTTACAGCCAAGACATAAATGTGCACATCTTTAACAGGATGTGGTGCTCTTTTGGAGCCAAATCTCACCTTCTGATATTGACATTAGTTTTTGGAGCATAGCTGGGAGCCGAGAGCTCATCTCCATGGACCTAGGTCTGGACTTTTGATTCCAGTCATGATCTCTAGCAGCTGAGGACAGCATTTAAGGTGAGGAGGGCCTCTTGGGAGCCAAATTTCTGCTTTTTTTCCCCATATGTGAAGATCTAGGACTCTCATAAAATAATAACTGAGCATTTGTTTTACTTGATGGGGAGAGAGGGAGGAAGCAAAACCCAGTGAAACAGAATCCCCTTAAAGTGAAGTATCCTTGCAGATGGAAATCTAAGATCAGACTCTGACTGTTGTCTTTCTCCTCATTTCTGTACAGAATAGCAACTTGCTGCTGATCAGATGATCGCCATTGCCACTATTATTACCTATCAGTCACACAGTACTAGATATGTACAAAGAGACTTACAATCAGGCTTTATGATTTATTAAAGGGAAAACAATTCTTTTAAGAGAATTGCCTTTTTGTTGGTGACTGTGTCTCCTATTCTCTGGTTCACTTAACTCAGACAGCAAAGGCAAACCACTTGTTTTCATTTCTGGATCTGAGCACATTTGTACAAAAGTCCCAGGTTTTAGAGCTTAACACTCTAGTGAAAAGTAAAAAACACACATAGTTTTTATGAAAAATTTTCAGTCTTTCACAAAACATCTCCTCAGCTATTCTTGTAATATTGAAAGCTGTAATGAGTTTAAATTAGAAAAAGGGAAAGCCTAGAAGGAGGAAAAGAATGACTTGAGTTTGAAGCAAATGTTTCCATTTCTACTGCCACTCTCTTCAATGTTTCTAGCAGGTGATCAGGACTGCACTCCACTCTAGAACACTGTTGACAGAGGCCCAAACCAGTTGTCCTTTGATTGCTACTCACTGTCTGACATGTACTAGAAACACAAAAAACCAGTTGAATTTGTTCGTTGATATTCTCATTTGTAATACTTTTTTTTAAAAAAATTTTTTGGCGGTACTGGGGGTTGGACCCAGGACCTCCTGCTTGCATGCTCTGCAAGTGCTGGACCACTGAGCTGCACCCCCAGCCCTTTTTTTACTTTTTGAGACAGGGTCTCGCTAAATTACGCAGACTTCCTCTGGTCTCGAACATGCGATCCTCCTGCCTCTGCCTCCTGAGCCGCTGGGATTACAGGCGTGCGCCACCACGCCCGGCTCATTTGTAATACTCTTAGGTCAAAGGGAAGGAGTCAGGAAGAAAAGACTATTTATTTTTTTGCAGTACTTAGGGGTTGAACCCTGGGCCTCACACATATTTTTCAAATGCTCTATCACTGGGCTGTACCCTCCAGCCCATTTTTTATTTTTTATTTTGAGACAGGGTCTCACTAAGTTAGGCAGATTGCCTCTGGCCTTGAATCTGTGATCCTCCTGCCACCACCTTCTGAGTCACTGGGATTATAGGCATCATAGTGATATAGTGATATAATGATCAGCCTAAGAAGACACTTTTTGACTGATTCCTAATGAAGTATTTTTCCTATGTTTATTGGCTGTGTGTATGTGTGTGTGGGGGAAAGGATGTGAATTTCTTATTTATGTTCCCTCCCTATTTTTCTGATGTGGTTGGTATACCTTTTCTTTCTTGGTCTTAGTATATGCTTATTAAACATTTTGTTATAAAAATATAATTGTCCAACTCTTTGCTATCTTGGCCATAAGGACACACAGATACCCACACAGACATACAACTGTTCTGCCATTTCTGCTTTGCACTGTCTTTTGGTAAATTGAAGTCCTGGTCTCATGTTCTTTTCTTTAAAACTTTACCTTTCTCCCCATCTCGGCTCTCAAGTACACATTAGTGGTACAAGAAACCTTCAGGCAAGTCTCACTAATACTACCTCAAATATGGGGTTAAAATAAATTCCTTTGCCTAAGTGGTTCAAGATTCCCTTTCTGGATCCAGCACTTGCTGCGGAAATCCTTTCTTGAGTGTACATTCTTCCTATTGCTCCTGTGCAGTCGCACCACCATTTGCATGAAACTACTAATGAAGAAATAGAAAAGGAGTTGATATCCAATGAATGCATTGTTCTTGTTGTTAGGTGCCATCAAGTCGGTGTGCGACTCATAGCGACCCTAGGTACAACAGATGAAACGCTATTGTTAATGCTTCTCCGCTATTCATAGGGTTTTCAATGGCTGACTGATTTTTGGGAGTGGGCTGCCAGGTCCTTCTCCCAAGCCTACAGGACCTGCTGTTCCCAGGTAGTCTCCCATCCAAGTACTAACCAGGCCTGACCCTGCTTAGCTCTTGAGATCTGACAGGATCGGATGCCATAGTGGTACAGCTGCAGGCCGATGAATGCGTTAGAGAGAACTTACTGCACTTTTATCATTGCATAGCCGAGGACGAGATTTATTCCTGACCACTGAGTTTATTCCTGACCCAATGAGTTTGGCCTCATTGGGCAGTGAGCTAAAGAGACATGACACATTTCAGTTATGAACAATACGAGGCAATCTATGATTACAGGTTTGAGGGAAAAGTTTAGATAATAAGAGCTATGAAAATCAAGCAAAGAGGGGAGTGGGAACTGAAAAGATGGAGAAGGATTACTGGAGACAATAGGACTTGACTTGGGGTTTTGAGGCGTGGCTAGTTTGTGTTGCAAAGATGCTGCAGGCAAGAAGAGAGAGAGATTGGGATGGGATTTCTGTTGCAGAGAATGAGTGAAGGTGGCTACACTGGGCAGGCCTGGGTAGCATGTGACCTCAGGGTCAAGTGAAGCCTGGGATCGGGGCCGTGGACCTGTCTGGAGGTTTCTGAGCAGGGAAGTGGGATGTTTCAGGGAGACCACTTTGCCTGCACTGTTGGGGGAGGATGAATGAGGAAAGAGCCCAGATGAGGGAGCGCCTTGGCCTGTGCTCCACACTGCAATTGTGGGGTAGGTGGGCTTCAGCTGAATGGGGCAGTCAGAGAGGACAGAGTGGGCCAGATATGGGATTTGATAGCTAAGTGGACATACGTCAGAAGTTACAAACTTGACTCTGATGAGGTCAGTGACAATGATCTGCAGAAAGAGAGAACTCTGTTCTGGTTTTTGGTGAGAGAACAGAGATGGCTGGTGCAATGTTCATGCTTTGAAGGAGGGTGAGCTTGGGTCCTCGTGGTGTCAGGTACCTATGGTGCTGCTGCTGAGGCATCATGCAGGTCTTTGCTGCCCTGCCCCTACTTCTGGCCACTTTATTCCTCACCACAGGCATCGGCAGGACTCTGGCTAACCACTCCTTCCCTCCTCTCATAGTCACATAAGCATTGTTTGCTCGTGTTGGTGCTACTCTGGGCTGCAGATTTCACAAGGCCATCAAAGGGCACATCCATTCTGTGCCTCTCCTGGACACATTGATTTGTTCTGCTGTTGCAGGCCTTCACTGGGAGTTGTGTGTGTGTGTGTCAAAGGACTGACTAGTCCAGACATAGTCCGTAGCCATTCCTTCCCTGGGCATTAGGAATTTTGTGCTTCTTTGCTGATTTCCCCAGGTGTCTTTCCAGGAAGGGCCTGAGTCTCCTTTCTTTCACTCTTTCCCACTTATCATCATACTTCAGGGTTTCCCCAACTCACATGTACATGTGCATAGACATGCACACACACGCACGCACGCACGCATGCGCGTGCACACACACACACACACACGATTTTCAACCTTTTTATCTTTTATTCCAGGCCAGGGGGCTTTATTTGATCTTGGGGAAAGCTGTGTGGGGGAGGCTTTGCTCTTCTTCTCAGCAGCTTTTCAATTACTTTGTCTATGTCAGGCTGAGGCATTTGAAATCAGGAGCTGGCTCCCGTATTTTCTACTTTGTATCCTGTCATCTCTTCCTTGGGATACTTAATACCACATGAGGAAGACCAACAGTAACAAAACTATGAGGCAAAAGTCTGGACTAATAATTGAACATATGAAACAAATTTGGAGAATTCATTTTTCAAGATTTCTTTTTTCAATTTCAAACAACTTAGTGATGAAAATCATTGTACATAAGTCTTTGGCTACATTTTTCTTTATTTCTGTAATATGAATTCTTGAGGAGAAATTACTGAATCAAATCACATGAACATTTAAAGAGCTTTTAATAACTGTGTTCAAGCTGGGCGTAGTGGCTCATGTCTGTAATCCGAGTGACTTGGGAGGTGGAGGCAGAAGAGTGGCAGCTTCCAGGCTGGTGGTAGCCTGCATAATTTAGCAAGCCCCTGTCTTAAGATAAAAAAATTCAAAAGGGGTTGGGGTGCAGCCCTGTGGCAGAGCACTCGCAAAGCATGTGTGAAGCCCTGGGTTCCGCCCTCCAGGAGTGCAAGAAAATAATGTGTTCAAATTGCCCTCCAGATGTTGTTGTTGTTAGGTGCCCTCGTGTCCAACTCATAGCAACTCTCATAGGGTTTTTAATGGGTGATTGTTTTGGGATTGTTTTGGGAGTGGATTGCCACATCCTTTTCCCATGCCCTCCAGATAAGTCATTTCAAATACTAAACAGTGGCACAGTTGCATAACTTTTCTGAAGAGATGTAAAAGAATATCTGTTCACCCCAGAGAGGACATAGACAGATCAGAGAAAGGATTTGTCAAGTCCAGCTTGGTGAGCCAATGAGCTTTTTAGGGCTACTTACAGGAGCATGGGTGAGCCCCCCACTCCCCAGTAGCACTTATGGGCAGCTATACCACCGAGAAGTCCCATTCAAGGAATCCTGCCCAAGGAGTCCCACCAAGAAATCCCACTGGAATAAACCCCTACATAGGGGTGATTGGAATCTGTGGGGGAAGGGTCTTGTGAGGATCTTGTGAAGGCCGCATAAGGATCTAGTGAGCCTTCTCCCTTCCTCCATGAGGGAATGCCAATAGGCCTTGACCATTATAAGATCAACTCTCAGCTATGTAATTGATTTCATTGCCATTACTGCAGGCCAAATTCTCCCATAGTTTATCATAGCTGCTCTGCTTCAAGGTGATAATGGTCACATCCAGCCCAGAGGAAATGGCCACCTTCCAGCACCTGTCTATTCATGTTCTTAGTAGCTTTAGATTGAGTACCATCAGTTATAGGATTATCTCCATTTTGGGATTCACCTTTCTGTGTACTTTTAAGTTGAATGTCTTTATTTGTAGTGGTGTTAGTAAAGTATTTTGGAAGCTTTCTGAAATGGAACTTGGAAGGGAAGAGGAGAAGAGTGGAGGGGCCTTGAGAGACTGGAAAGAAATGACTACTCATGGACAAGAAGGGAGGTGAGAATGTAGGCTGAGGAATAGGAAAATGAGAGCCTGGGAGGATGGTGGTGTGGAAATCTTCCTGAGAGGAGGGAACTGAGCCAGGACATCTAGCTGCTGGCTACAGCTTCAACTACTCATGAACCTCAGTGAAATCACACTCATTTTATTTTACAGCCACTGTATTAACACTTAACTAGTATCACAGTGGGTGCTGGACATGGGGTGCTGTAGCACTTACATAAGTGTGGGTACTTGTGTCTCGGGGTCATATGTGACCCCAGAAGCATGATACCAGTTGAGGGTTAAGAAAGAAAAAGTTCTCTCTCTCATTCTCTCTCTCTCTGTCTGTCTGTCTGTCTGTCTCTCTCTCTCTCTCTCTCTCTCTCTCTCTCTTTCTCTCTTGTTCTCTGTCTTTTCTCTAAGTAAACCAGAAGACAGGAAAAGTGTAAGGCTGACACATAGCACATTCCAAGAGGGACCCATTTGCTGGCTAAGCAGTACATCAGCACAAATTATGAGCATTTAGACATGTGTTAACCTACTAATTGAGGGTAGGGGGGTGCTAGATGATGAGGTCTCCCTATATGCCCTTGATCTGTGCTTCCTTTCCCGAAACACCAATTAACACTCTCGGTCAATACTAGAAAACATATGGTGAGGATAAACACTACCCCATAAAGAATTTCACCCCTGCTTGTCACAGGACATTAAGAGACCCATACGGACACCCCCATGGGAGTGGTAGCAGCAAATTGTAATGTAGAAGTTACTGTTTTCCCATTTAACTTTCTATTTGAGAAAAAGGTCCTTTGACACCTAAGAACAATACAGGAAAGTTTGTGTATGTGTCTGTGTGTCCCTTGGGTCCTTTGTGGTCTGCCTCATTCTTATTCTCCCTCACATGTGTTGATATTATGATCTGATTGTTTTTGCTTTGGTTAAGGTCAACCTAATTGCAGAGGTGGCTTGAGAAACAAGCACATCATATATTTTGAGAAGTCACCCAAATAACTTCCCAAATGAATTCTGAAATTTTAACATTGGTAAATCATCTGTCTGCTGTGTGGCCCCTCTCTCAGGGAGCTCCTCTATTCTGAGAAGGACATGTGAAGTTCCTTAGCATAAATGAGTCCATCACTTCACAGTTCTTCCTGAAAGGAAAGTTGGAGCCACCTTATAGGCAGGGTCACACTTGAGTGAGCAGCAGTGCTGGTGCCTTAACTGAGGATACTCCCCTGGCAATGTCCTCTAGTCTTGTGACCCTTCCCAGATTCGTCTAGGGCCAGTGCCTCCCAAGACTTTGCTTCTCCTGCTGTGTATGCTGGCTCACAAAGAAGTCCATTTCCTAATCTCTTAAGCCCATGATTCTGTTAGGTTACACAGCAAAGGAAATTAAGGTTGCAGATAGATTGTTTGTTAATTAGCTGATCTTGAGAAGGGGTTTTCCAGGTGATTTCTGTGTAATCATAAGCGTCCTTATAAGTGGAGGAGGGAGAAAGAACAGAGAATCAGAGAGATGGCAATGTGAGAAGGAGTTGGTATGACATCGTTGGCTTTGAAGATGAAAAAAATGGAGCCACGAGCCAAGGAAAGCTGATGGCTTCCAAGAGCTGGAAAAGGCAAGGAAAGGGATTCTTCCCTAGAGCCTGTAGAAGAAATGCACTCCTACTGACAACTTGATTTTTATCTAGGTGGGGCCCCCTTTAAACCTCTGAAATCCAGTACTTGAAGATAATAAATTTGTGTAGCCTTAAGCAACTATATTTGTGGTAATTTGTTAGAGCAGTGACAGGAAACTGATAGAGGGTTCAAGTTGTCTTCCCCTGAGCCTGTGAACCCGGTGAGGATATTGCCTGATCCCCACTTCCCCAAGTTCAAGGTTGTAGTTAGTCTCTGGGTTGAACTATACTGGTCACTTAGTAGAAGATGGTAATCACCAGGAATAGATGTCTGGGAAGATGCTGCAGAACATTTCTACATTTCTAAAATAGACAACTGGCTTAGAGAGGGAATGAAAAAATGCAGGGATCATACTTCAAGGCCTGAAGACCTTTCCAATTCAGGAGAAGTACTTTTTCTGTCCCTCTTTTAAATCCTTAAGGTCTACTTTTCACTTGAAATCCTCCCTGTGTTCTTGTTCATCCTAGATGCTTGCTCCAGGAATTTGGGACTATTCAGAACATGAAGAATCATTAAATGAAAGGTTCTGTCCTTCAGAGATTTGGGCCAACTATGCATAATTGTCCATTCACATATTTCTCCAATACATATTAACTTAAAGGTTTTGCTATGTAAACTGGCATGAAGATGCATCTCCCTGTTCAGGAACTATAAGCCTGTGGGAGGGTAGAGAGAGAGGATATGAGATTTGTCCTTGATATACTTACCTTCTGGGCTGGGATTTAGTTCAGTTGGTAGAGCGCTGTGCTGCAGTCTCTGAGGTCCCGAGTTCAATTCCCAGCACCACAAAAATGGGAGAAGGACCTGGCAATCCACTCCCAAGGCAATCCCGAAACAGCCATTGAAAACCCTATGAGGGTCGCTATGAGTTGGATACAGACACGACGGCACCTAACAACAACAACAACATATTTACCTTCTAGTTGAGGAACTAAGACAGATAAAATAAAAATGACTCTATTGCAAGGGAAATGGTGGTAAGTCTCCTGACAGAGGCATTAGTGGGCACAATGGGAATTCAGAGGGAAAGAACTGTGCCTTAGTCTAGGATAGATGTTGAAGAGATACTTGAGAGATGTTGGAGACATCATGAAAGTATATATGGAGATAATTTGGATCTAAGCTATGCTTAAAAGGAAAAAATAAGATGTATGTAGGCAGAACTTGTAATTGTGAGACAGAGTGACCCAACTCTCCCTAAGGGGTGGGGAATTAAGAATGTTAGTGTTAATGATAGGTCTTTATTATAAACCTCCTTTAACATTCACTTTTCCTTTGGTTAACCCTTTGATTTTCCCTACTTTTTTCCTTTGATTTCCCTACATTTAGTGGGGGACTATCAACTGAGTAGCCCCTCTTTCTGTGACTGACTGGCCTGTCATTATGGTAACCTGGCTGCTTTTAACACTTCACAGACACCTTCAGGAAGCTGCATTTCAGATGCCAGGAACATTACTACCTTGCTGCTCGACAAGACAAGTGCTTTGGGAGGCCTTGTTCCAGTCTACCCTGCTCTACCCTGCACCAGTGCTCGAAAACTTCATATTAGCCATGGTAAGCCTTGAGGACCTTCAGATGATCTCCCTGCAGTTGCTTCTGAGTGCCCCACCCATGGCTGCTCTCAACCTTGTGATAGCAGTCCTCAATTAGGATAGGAGGAGGAGGAACTCTCCCCATCCTAACTCAGCAAAAAGCTCATGCTTGGTAGATAGGGGGCTGTACCTAGTCATGGCTTGTGATTACTTCTTATTCAAACTTTATGAATGGTCTCTATGTGAGGGTTGTGATTGGTCTTGGTGAAACTGGAAGCTGTGTAGTAATTGGTGCAAATTATAATCCTGCATTTGGATGCCACACCTATGCTACTCCCTATACTTTTGAGTCAGCTGAGAGGTCCTCTCTGTGTGCTGCACCCTGGTGTTGCAACATTAGGCTCCATAAAGACTTCCTTCCAATTAATCTTTTCTTGTCTAATTGTGGTAGTGCAGCTGAGTTGGTAACACAAACAGAAGATAAGAGCAACTACAGCAGAAGCTATAGTAGTAACAGTGGAGATGGTGGTAGAGCAGTAGCACTAACAGTAATGGTAAAAATATGGCTGAAAGTCAGGTATGGTGGTGTTTGCTTGTAATCCTAGCAATTTATGAAGTGGAGGCAGGAGGATCTTGAGTTTCAGGCCAGAGGCAGCCTGTGCAACTTAGTGAGACCCTGTCTCGAAGTAAAAAGAATAAAAAAGGGGGCTGAGGATACAGCTCAGTGATAGAGCACTTGCAAAATATATGTGAGGTCCCGGGTTCAACCCTTGAGTACTGCCAATAAATAAACAAATAAAAGATGGTAGCTGAAGAGTTTCAGAGAGCAACTAGGGGCAGAAACTATAGGGTATACTGGCAGCTGAGACAATGAAGGATGGCAGAAATATAGAGAAAGTGAGAGAAGGCAGAGAACAAAGACTGTGGAAGGCAGAAGGCTATGAATGGCTGAAGATGACAGACAGTGGGGCTTGAGTTATTCGAAAAGCAGCTGAACTTTAAGGGCAGAGGATCCTGACACCCAAAGCCCATGAGTTGTAACACTAGCTGCTTTTAGGGGCCAACGGTTCTAACACCCAGGACTTGGTGTGGCTATTGCTAGCTGCTGCTAAGAACTGAGACTTATACTAGCTCCTGAGTATTTGACCACTGGTAATCAAGGCCTGGAGCAATAAGCCTATAACCAGAGCATGTAGAGCTATAAGTCTTTGACTTCTGAAGCCTGGAGCCATAAGCCTGTAGTTTGCAGGGCTTGGAGCTATAAGGCTTTAAGTCTGTCAGTCCAGTCCATGAGCCTTTGGCACTTAATTGCCCAGGACTGCCAATACTAGAAGAGTTACTCCACACCTACTCATGATTTCCACCTGAGTAGAGGAAAAAGACTCCAGCCAGCTGATTGGTAACAACTGCAGCCCAACAAAGGTCAGTGAGCAAATTTACAGAGGAAGGAAAATTACAGAGGAAGGAAAGGGCCTTGGTCCATTCATTTGTTCTTTATTAACTCTAGAGTAGATGTCTATATGTGCTAGGCAGCAGGCTAGGCTCAGGGATTTGGTGTTGACAAACTTAGTGGAAATGATTTTATAATTTTTATGGCAGTGAGTTCCATGAACATGAAGTATTAAGTGTGTGAGAACATGCACCTGGGGCTGTTACTGGCAGAAAAACATTCGAAACATGCAATTTGTTAAACAGTGAGAGGTTGTGTACTAGAGTAGTGAGCTAAGTGGGAGCCATTGGAGGTTTCTGACGTATCTCAGCAACCTTGGGGACAAATGAGAGAATAAATGCTGGCTGCTTTCATTCTGAAGAAAGAGAGATCCTGTTTGGAAGATATCAAACCAGGTTTTGATTCTCATACTTGTTTCCCTGGGCTGGGATTTAGCTCAGTTGGTAGAGTGATGCTCTGCATTCCCTGAGGCCCTGGGTTCAATACCCAGTGCCAAAAAAATGGGGAGGAGAGAGAAACTTGTGGCATCCCACTCCTGAAACAATCCGCCAAACAATCAGCCATTGAAAATCCTATGAGGGTCGTTATGACTCAGACCTGACTTGTCAGCACTTAACAATTTGTTTCCCCAATAATATTTCCTGGGAAACTCTGGTTGAAAGATAAAATATACACTTTGGGACACTGGAATAAGTCTTTAGAACGAGATACATTATCTATTGCAAAGTTTCATCTTCCGTGGAAAGAAATTTAGGGATCAGGACATGTTTGGTTTGACAAACAAAACTTACAGTTCAGTTATAAGAGCAATCCAGCATTTGCTTTTAGGATCAAAAGAGCTAAATGATTTTTAAACATGGGCTTACTTTTTTTCAGGTGGCTTGTTAATGATACAAGTGTACAATAACAGCATATTGAAGAAAGGGGCAGGGCTATCAATACAAATGGTCAGAGTATTATAATGGCCTAAGTATATGGACCATGGAGGGCAATTTCAGAGTACTTAAAATTGAGTTGCTTTGTTATCTAAGCTTGGGTAATGAGCCAAGGAAGTATCTGTGAGTCATCCTACTTCTGTTTCCAAAACAGACTCACTGACCTGATTTTAGAAGCATTAAAAGGGAGGAAGTTGACATTTGCAAATATATTTAACTTATTTGTCTTGCAGGCAGGGAACATGTTGGGACAACTTTCAACTGCATTATGTGTGGTCTGGGAGCTTTGATCTCTTTAAGCTTCCTTTATATTGAGAAAAAGCTTTGAAGTATCCTGCAATTATGAATATAGTAGATGCCTGTTGTCATGGGTTGCTATGAAATTGATTTGACTCTACCAAGGGTCAACTCTCATCTCCTGATGAAACCCGCCTATACTTTAAAAGCCTTTTGCTTCTCAGTAACCTAAGAGAAGAATGTTAGTCATACTTCCTATTTTAGCTCAAGGAGAGGTATTTGCCATTTACATTTCTCCTTCAGTCATTGATTACATAGGGTATCTGTGCCAAAACGACTATCACATTGGCTAGTACAAGTGGAAGTGACACAATTCCCATGCATCTACATAGGAGTGACCCTTTTTTTTCAGTTGGAAGTGGACTTTTGAGTGCTACTGGTGCCTTTGTAGATATTTTTCTTTTGACTATTCCACTGATTAGGGAAGTGAAAGCAAAAACTTACTGCACTGAGATGCCCTGCAAGGGAGATAAGGCTTTGCCTAGTTTTTGCCCAACTGTTGTCAAACTTTCTATGAGACCCTTATCCAGTGGAGTGTGTCACAAGGAACCTCTGGGTTTTACATCTTCTGGAGGAGTCTCTCTACAGCTTGCTGCTGTGTTTAGAAGGGGTGAAGACACACAGATGGACCTACGTAACGGGCAATATTTTCCCTGTGATGGGGAGGTGGTGCTTTTATGATTTAGAGAATATGGCGGCAGAATTAAATAATGAGTACTGGAACTTTAATGGTGAGACAGTAGCCTTTAATAAGCCTGAAACAATATCTCACTGGATTAACTTCAGGAAGATCAGTTTTTGGCCTGAAACTCATTCACAGCACTCTTTAAATAGGAAAAATAGTGACCTGGAATGAGGGAAGCCTGTTTAGTGCACAAATAGCTATTATTACAATTTTAGATATCCCAGCCATGTGATTGAAAAGACAGATGATAAAATCTAAACACAAGTATAGCCTGAGAATATACCTTTTCTTCTAGTGCTGACTGCCTAGTTGTATTTGTTATCAGACCCTGTAATTAGGATGGCATTCAGAAAATAGGAGAAAAGTTGGTATTCTTTTCATAGCCCCCAAATCTTTGCACTGCTGCATGAAACTTTTGGCTTCAGCTTTCCCCTGTTCATTAACCATGCCAAAATTTTTAATCTAACACCACTGTTAAAGAGTGGCAGGCTTCCAGGGAAATATATCAGCCAGGCTTATTAATTTCATGCCAAGTGCTGGAGGCGTGAATGTAGAGAACGCTGTTTGACTTTGGATAATAGGAATCAGGCAGCTTAAAGGCAAGGGATAAAGATCAGGAGCCCCACGTCTCAGGAGGAGGAGCAGGTGCAGGCTTCAAGCAAGGCCTTCAGGCCCAAAGGGGCAGCCCATGCTTAAAACAATCTGCAGTGCTGTTTCTTTCTTTCTTTCTCTCTCTCTTTTTTTTAATTTGGCGTGTGCCTCTCACAGCTTAACAGACCGCTGCTCCACAAAGAGGGGTAAACAGAGAAAGGGAAATTAAAAAGGGAAGTCCCAAGGTAGACAAAAACAAATTAGGGCAAACAAATTACACAGAGTCAACAAATAAACAAGGGAACATCTGTGAATATATTTCTTGGATTTTCTGATTCCAAATGCAACCTGAGAAATGGTAGAGAGAGGCGAGTAGTGTAATCTAGAGCAAAGTCCTCTTTAGAAGGAATGAGCAAGTGGAACACAAAAAACCAGAGGTACCTAGAAGGCTCACTCTCAGCAGGGTGCTTCAGGAGGAGGTGAGAGGCTTTACAGGTGGTCCGTGGCTTACAGCGTACCTGCAGGAGCTGACCCTGCTGCTCTCCCACATGCTCTTCTTGCTGCACCCTTGGCTTCCCTCAGAGGGCAGTTGGTATCGTTTGTTCTGCCAGACTTCACATAGAAAAGGGCTGTAGAAATATAAAGAGGTAGCAGTCTGCTCACATGAGCAAAACAAAATAGAGCAAGCAACATTCCAACCCGGGACATGTGTTCACCTTATCCGTCCTCCACATCTGTTCCGGTGGGCACACTAGCTCTTCCAGGCACCAGGCATTGCCAGGCATTGACTGGAGGTTGGGAAACATTTGAGCTGTTCCTTCTGGCAGTTTGGTTGCTACTGACACAATTTCCCTTTTGCCCTGAGGCTGGTGAGACAGTTTCAGGATTTTGAAGGAAGTTCAGCATATTGCATACTGTTAACCAAAGGCATAACTGAATTTAGAGGAAGATGGAAAGAGTAGGAATTGCTTTACAACATTTACCATGGATCATCTCTCACTGAGGGATGTGGGCAATTAAAACATGGGAGTGAAGAAATGACAAATATTTGATTTCTTCATTCTGTAAACTCAAACGATGCTCAAATAATTTCTGAAACATTTTTTTCTTCGGATTCTTTAAGCTTCATGAAGTATATAGATGTTTAGAGTCTACATTACTCTTGCTATACTAAGTGCCCTTAGTATACTAATTACCCTATACTAATTACCCATCCTCTCCTAAGCTTTCATTATGCAAGTGATAACTAGAAACAGTTAACATGAGAGCTATTTTGGGTGTGTAAATGCAAGAAAGAAATATGTCCCTCTACTCCCCTATACCTCACTTATTTTTCTTTATTACTTATTTCTCCCATTCAAGTACTAACCAGGCCTGACCTTACTTAGCCTCTGAGATCATGTGAGGTCAGGTGTGTTCAGTGTGGTATAATTGTAGACTCTTTTGCTTATTTCTAAATGGAATAGAACAAATGAGCTGTGCAATACAAGAATCATGTTAATGTGATCAATTTTAAAACAAGAATAGCACAACTATATAGGATATTGTTGTTGTTAGGTGCTGTGGAGTTGGTGTCTGACTCATAGCAACCCTATGTACAATAGGTAAAACACTATTGTCAGTACTTCTCTGCTGTTCATAGGGTTTTCAATGGTGGACTGATTTTGGGGAGTGAGTTGCTGGGTCCTTCTCCCAAGTCTACAGTATCTGGTGTTACCTGGTAGTCTCCTATTCAAGTACTAACGAGGCCCGACCCTGCTTAGTTTCTGAGATCTGATGGGATCAGATGCCATAGGGCTATGGCTGCAGGCCATACAGGATAGCTATAGTAAAAACAGTCTGGTGGGTAGAATTTGGTGTATGTAGTAAATAGTATAGGGAATAACCATAAGCAGTAAGTCAATACTAATCAACAACTCATTGGATTGTAGTGAGGACACCCAGAAACTTGTGCTACCTGAGGTGGGCATATTGTGTGACCTTGGGGGAACTGTTTGATTTCTGTGTGCTTATTGATTTGTAAAATGAGCATGACCACATTTCTTCATGGTCTTCAAGCAAAAATAGGAAATCCAAACAGTATTCTTAAAATAGTTTCAATTTCAGAAAGAAATTTTTTATAAAAATGGTAGCTTCCATTTATTATTAATTCTCAAGTCACAGGGCTGTAAGGGGCCTTGTGAGGTCAACCAGTTCTCAGTTAGTGGTGCTTTTTATTTGGAATCCGAGAGAAGCACAATGATAGATTATTTCAAGTTCCTTTGTGTCAAGGTATTAAGATGAGGTATCCAATTACTATTGCAGCCCCACTAAAAACAAATTGTAGAATGCAAGAAATCAATATCATCAAATATTTATTTGGTGTCTATTGGGTGCTTTGTGTATCATTTATAACTATTTGCTATGATTTAGAGTTCGGGTCTGTTTACTTACTTAGTAACTTTTCTCCCTATTTAGATTTTTGAAAAAGCTTCAAGTTCCCTTTATAAGCTGAACATACCTCTCTGGAATGAATTTGTAAGAGATTTGTAAGACATACAGGGTTAATACCAATTCTGGATAGAAGGCATAGGAATATCTCCAGAGAGTAAAGTATTACTTCAAAGGCTACTGCTATAGTAAACCTAAAAGGACAAATAGAATGTGATTTGTAATATTGTTTTTTCACTTATATGAGAAACCTAGTTCTGACTTACAGTACAGTATTTTTTGTCCTAAAAGTATTACAGAAAATTATTTCACTATAATTATGTTTTCAAAAACTTTGAGTGGTCTTTATCAGTCAGTTTACTCTTCTTGATGAAGTACTCAAATCAACACTTAGCACAGACCATCTATTTTCCATATCTTTTTAGGGAAATAGTCCCTGAAGGGAACCACAGACCAATATCAGTCCATAGCCTGTTAGGAGTGGGGCGACAGAACAGGTGAGTGGTAAGTGAAGCTTCATCTGTATTTACAGCCATTCCCCACCACTAGCATTATTACTTGAGCTCCTCCTCCTGTCAGATTAGTGGCCACATGAGATTGTCTTCCTCAAAATTGAAACTGGTTCCTGGTGCCAAAAAGGTTGGGGACTGTTGCTGTAGAGCACTGGAGGTTATCAAGGGTTGCCTGTTAAACATGAATCATGGTATATTTATGGAGAGTCTGTTTCTTGAAATTTCAAACTACATTATTTTGGCAATATTTGTTTTTAACTGATTCCCATGGATAATTATGTACCTATACCAACTGGGCTAAATCCCAGCCCCATGGATAATTATGTACCTATAAAGTTATCTTATTTCTTACAACAATTATAAGTTTATAGATTAGAGCTGAGAGAACAAGTAATGATCTTTTGTTAATGTATGAGAGTGATTTGAAATTCTTGGGAGAGTGGTGCCGTGGAAATTCAAGGTAGTTACTAGTTTAGTTAACCAAATATTTTAATGATTCAACTAGTTCTTAACTTTGTATTGATTGTAGTCTATTAAAAAGTGATTACTACCCTTGTTTTTTATTAAGACTGAGTAGCTAGTATTAGACTAACCCTCCCACTAAGGATAACTATAAAAGAGATGTTTATCAATGATAGGAAATAAAGGCAGACAGGACTAGACAAGTCAAAATCCCTAAGAGAAGGGAAACATATTAAAGCAAGCTTTATATTCACTGTCAATTTTTCCTTTAGGGAAAATTTTCCAATTTTGGGACAGGGCATAGAATTTAAACAGAATGCTTATAGAAAGGTTCTCATTGGGCCAGGAGTGAAACCTCTGTGTTCAAGGCTCCCAAGGCAACCAGAACTAGAGAAAAAGCTGGGACTGGAGGAGAGGGTAGTGCAGAATATTGAACCCAGTATTTTACCTACTATTTCTCACTGAGTCATTTGTAACATCCTAGGAAGGACGCATTTGGGATGAGATG
Organism: Pedetes capensis; assembly: GCA_007922755.1. Lineage (NCBI taxonomy): Eukaryota > Metazoa > Chordata > Mammalia > Rodentia > Pedetidae > Pedetes > Pedetes capensis. The sequence goes on along the minus strand of VMDO01008106.1, from coordinate 31,869 downwards.
CTGATAAACTAAGCAGAAAATGCTGCAAGAGGCTAAAAAGCTAAGCACAGGGTAGTGTCAGAGTTTTGAGGAGACTCAATTAGAGTTCAGAAAGAGAGGCTCCAAGTTTTCGGTTGAGACACCTGAAAGGCCACATACTAAGAACAATGGAAAACAAATGGACTCATCTTGCCAGGGTCAGATGGCATTCTAGTTTTCTGTCTTCTAAGAAAAAAAATCCTCTCTGAATTCATATAAAGAGATGCTTTCTTGCACATTAAAAAAATACTAAGCATAGTAGGACACAGGACCAAATGATCCAAACCAAAACAAATGAACAACAAAAACAACAAAACCCTAAAACAACAATCCCCTTGAAACAATAAAACAAAAAAAACCAAACAATTAAAAATGACAAAACAAACAGACCCACAAGTGATCCAGATATTGGTGTACTCAGATATAGGCTTGGGTTGGAGTTTAGCTCAGTTGGTAGAGTGCTTTCTCTGTGTGTTCTGAGGCCCTGGATTTGATCCCCAGTGTTGCAAAAATGAGCAAAGGACCTGGAAGCCCATTCCTGAAGCAATCAGTCCTCAAAAACTTAATAAATAGCAGAGAAGCACTGACATAGTGCTGGGCATGGCACAGTGTTGAAGAGTGTTTAATTCTGCTGTACATAGGGTCACTATGGGTCAGATTCAGCTTTATAGCACCTAATAACAGATGTAGGCTTACTTAGAAATAATTATGATTAATGTGCTCAACAAAAGAGAGGAGACAATGAGAGATTACATCAGAGAACAAGAATCTATAAGAATAAATCAAATAGAAATTATACAATTAAAATTAGTCTAAATGTATTTAATCATTTAATATATGGTTTAATAATAGGTTATAGCTCAAGGGATATTGAGTGGAAAGATAGGCCAGCAAAAATACAAATATCAGGGCTGATGTTCAGGGAGGAAAAAAAGGATGAAAAATTTAAAATATGTGATATGTAGTAGAGCACTTGCCTAGCATGCTTGAGGCCATAGGTTTTATCACCAGCACTGCATATATATATTGAAAATAGCAAAGGGGCCTAAATACGTGTAAGTAAAGTTTCAGAAAAAAAAGATAAAATGGGTTAGAAGTAATTTTTCATATACCTATTGGACATCAACCAGATACAAACATTTTCAGTATTATACATTACATAAATGAAAAAAAATAGTACACCTCAGCCTATCATAATAAAACTGATGGAAAACCAAGAAAACAATCTTACAGTGTTCTAGAAAATAAAGATGTTCACAGAAGCAACAATATTATGAACATCTGACTTTTAAGAAAATGCATGGAAGCTAGGTAACAATGATATGTCATATAAAAAATGTTGAAAGTAATTGTCTACTTAGAATTTTATACCAAGGCAAGGTTTTCAAAATGAAGTTAAAAGAAAAAATCACATGTTGTGACAAACAAAATCTTAAGGAATTCATCAATAGTAGATAAACACTAAAAGAAATAGTAAAAGGAATTTTTTCTTTTTTAGGCAGAAGGAAAATTTTTCCAAATGGAAGTCTGAAAGTTCAGGAAGGAAGGAACGAGGGTAAAGGGTAACTTTGTTAAGAAATATAAATCAGTACTACCTGCATAAAGCAACAACAATGTGAGGTTAAGAACACTGGTGGAATATGAATATATCCTAACAAGAGCATAAAACTGGAGTGATTGTATGCATTAAAGTGTCAAAGGCCCCTGCATTTTCTGAGAAGTGGTAAAAAAATTTGCATGTGGTAGATGATAAATCAAGAATGTATGTCATAAGGTCTAAGAACACTATCCTAAAAAGAAAGATGTAATACACATTTACTAGTGGGGGAGGGAATAAAAAGTTAAAAATACTTGAATTATCACAATGCAAACAAGAAAAGAGGAAAAAAACAAGGAATAAATGGTTCAAAAATAAAATAAAATAGTAGGGTGGTAGACTTGTATACAAATATATTCACCTTTACATTGAATGTAAATGGATTAATTCCTTCAAATTAAATAAGATTATCAGGTAGATAAAAACAAAAATTCAGATATATTCTGCTTTAAAGAGATAGACTGAGTGTAAGAACACATGAAAAGTTCAAAGTCTAAGGATAAAAACAATATAACGTGCTACTAACTAAAAACAATCTGATACATATGGTTTTTGGGTACTGGGGTTGAACCTAGGGTCTTGCACATACCTTGCAAGTGCTTTACCACTAAGCTGCACCCCCCTCCCCTTTTTTATTTACTTTTAAATCTTGAGAAAGGGTCTCACTATGTAGGCTGCTTCTGGCCTCAAATTTGTGATCCTTCTGCCTCTGCCTCCTGAGTTGTTGGGATTACAGGTGCCACTGCACCTGGCTAGCAATCTGAAATGAATTAATATCACATAAAGCATATTGAGGGCAAGAAGTATTATTATAGAATAGTTTTTTCAACTCAGCACTATTGGCATTTTGGTTCAGAGATTTTTTCATTGGAAGGGACTATTCTTTGCATTATAGGAGAACTATGAGCATCTTTGGTCTTTACTCACTAGATGCCAACAGTATCCTCTACCTCAAGATATGCCAATCAAAAATGTCTCTAGACATTGTCAAATATCTCCAGTTTAGAAGCATTGTTACATAACAAAAGCTATGTCCCACAGTATTAAAAGAGTCAGTTCAAAAGGGAGATAAAATAATCAGACATTTAAGGTTTTTCTCTCCCTGCACAGCATTGAGATTATACATTTTTTTCCCTAAGCACTGCTTTACCTAAGTTTCATTGTGAATATTTCTTTGATGCATGTGTTGATTGAATTTATATTACTTAATTTCCAAACATTTGGTCATTTTCTAATTTTTCTGTTACGGATTTATAGTTGGCAAAAATTAGTAAACATATAGAACAAAAACTAGTAAGTACATACAAGCTGTGAGCAACATGATCCACAAAATTTAACTTACTGCACACATAGAATATTGTTGAATGACTGCAGATAAAGTTTCCTTTCAAGTGCATATGAAACATTTACTATATGCTGGGCTATAAAGCATGTCTCATCAAATTTCTAGAGATTTAAAATTATACACAGTATGTTCTCTGACCATAGTGGAATTATGTAGAAAATTTGACAGGATAAGAGGAGAAAAATTTGGGCTCACCTCAATAAATTAAGAAAAAGAACATTTGATAAAATTTAACAAGAACTCATGAAAGAAATCCTTAGCAAACTAGAAGTAGAGAGTTGTTTTCATAATGATAAAGGGTATTTTAAAAGCTCACTAACAGGGAGGAAAGGGTTCAGCAGGAGGGGAGGAGAGACACAAGAGAGTAATTGGGAGGTGAATATGAGCAATGTTTTACATGTACGGAAATACCATAATGTGAAACTTATTCATTTGTATACTAACAAAAATGACAAATAAAATCATAAAAAAGTCAAAACCCACTAATAACAATATGACTGTTACTGGTAAGTAGTAAATATCTTACACTTGTTATGAGGAATGAGGCAAGATGTCTTCTATTGCTTTTATTCATTATTGGATTAGAATTCCTAGGCAATGCAATGAGACAAGAAAATGAAACAAAACGTATAAGTATTAGATAAGAAGAAATAAAACTTTCTCTTTGCAGATGACAGTATTACATACATGGAAATTCCAAAAGAATTGACAAAAATTGAACTATTAGGATTAGTAATAGTTAATTTAGCAAGGCCCTAATATACAATAAAATTAATACATGAAATTTGATTATATTTTTTTTCTTTGCAATAGAGTCTCACTGTGTTGCCCAAGCTTGCCTGGAACTTGCTATGTAGCTCAGGCTGGCCTCAATTTCATGATCGTCAGCCTCCTGAAGCTAGGATTACAGGAATATGCCATCACACCTGACTGAATGTGACTTTTGATTTGACCGCTACTTCCACAGGTGCTGATTATAGAGCCAAGCCAAGCAAAATCTTGGACAATCTCAATCTTTCCTCCATTTGTTGTGAGTCCTAGTAAAATAATAAAGAAAATGACATAATTCCAAGATACAGTGGCACAAAGCAAACATTCTTATTTGAAAGGGGAAGTATGGGAACAAAGAAATATTTAACCAAAGCAAAACGGAAGCCCTGCAAGGCCAGTGCTAAATCCTGCAGCTCCATGTCCAGCATCCAGGGCATATGGTGTTGTGATATGATCTCCAACAGACTTGAGTAGTCCTTTCCCCATGGCCCTGGTGTTTGTAGCCACATGGTCTCTCTTTTGGCTGTCTCTACTCATTGCCTGTGGCTTTCCTTGGCAGAATTTTCCACATTCCTGGCACTTCTAACTTCCTGGGATCTGTTGCAGCCTAGATTTTACCCTCACAGCTTCATGCATCACTCTTGAAGGGACTGCCTGCAGGATCTCCATCCCTGTCATATGTTAACTGGCCTCACAGGCTTTCCTTTGACATCTGGGTTGATGCCTCCATGACTCCATAACTATGGCATTTTGCATGCCTGACATTCCAGTTGGTAATATCATTATTCATCATTTCTAAAACTGGAAACAGTGTAGATGTTCATCAACAATAGAATGGACAAAGAAATTGTAATCTATTCATATAATAATAGAATACTATACAGCAATAAAAAGAATAAATTAATAATACCCACCATAATGTAGATTCATCTTATGGACATAATATCTGAACAAAAGAAGCTGGACATGAAAAAGTATGTATGGTATGATTTTATTTATAAAAACCTCAAATCAGGCAAAGGTGATTTATGGTGACAGAAGTCAGAATAGTAGTTACATTTGGCTGAGTTAATGACTGGGAGGGGACATGAGAGAAGCTTCTGGGATATTGGTAACATTCTAAATCTTGATCTGGTGCTAGTTTCATAAGGGTGTTCCATTTGTAAAAATTCATGAGTCATATACTTGAAATTTGTGTTCATTAATGTATTTATATACTAATCAAAAGTTTATAAAATAATTATTATCCAATAGTTTGTAGAGAAACTATAGGTTAGAGAAATACTTTCATGGAGCTGATTTTTGTTAGGTTTCCAAGTGCAGATTTCTAAGGGGAAAGAAAGTCTTTAAGTTCCTCTGATTCTTACTAAGTAGAATTTACCTGATAACCATATTATTTGCAAAATATGACCTGTGGGATTTATTTATTTATTTTTACCAGTCAGGTTGATCAATGACCAATTCAGACTGGTTCAAAGACAAAGAGTTATTTAAAGAATTTTGACAAAAGCCACATTTGGAATTAACAAGTCCTTTTTATTTATTACCTGCTCTTTGGAACTAAGGGGCCACACTGAACTGGCAAAGCCTCTTTAACTGCTTGTATTATAAATCCAAGAAAAGTTACTTGCAGCCTGGCATTTTTGGGGGGGCAGTAAGTAGACATGTAGGCAATTCTGGGTGGAGTACAGCAAACATGAGTCTGTAGTGAGGGACTGAGAAAGATCAAGAGAGCAGGATTCCCAGCTGCAGGAGGAAGGAGAGTGTCAGAAGCAGAGAGTTAAGAGACAGCCGGAGACCTGGAGTGAATCACTATTTGTTCATTTGGATATGTAAAGCACCTCTGGGAGAGCAAACAGGTGCAATATGAATGCATTAATGAAATGAAATATGAAGTTTGACCTATGAATAAATATTCAGAATAAAGGCACTTTAAAATATATCTTGGTTTTAGGGCACTTTGTCTGGCAGCTAATTCAGGGTTTCCTGGTCACATACTCACATGGCTTGTCAGCTTCAGGTCAGCTTGAGACCCACTCGTTGAAGATCTGGTCTGTGTGCCTCCCCCACCCTCTTTCATGGCTCAAGCTTCTTTCTCTTATGGGCAGAGTCTGCCTAAATGATATAAAACAAAATTCCTTATTATAAGGATTCAGTGATTCTAATTATGTCACCAGAAATGACTTGGAGCTAAAGCCTCCAACATCAATCCTAGAGGCCATGGAGTCCATGTCTTGCAGAAGAGGACTTCATGGCATTTGCACAGTGACTTACTTCAATTTTGTCCAAGTCAGGTAGTCAAAATTTTATCAAAAACCTACTAAAGAAAAGGATATTATTAATTTTCCTTAGATATATGGCTTGCGGCAGATTGAGTGAAAACCCCAGTAGTTCAGATCTTGGAGAGGAACTCTGAAACAAAAATAAATAGGATTTCAAGATGATTTTCTCCATCTGGAGAAGGGGAGTGCCACTCAGAAACTGGATCCCCCAAAGCTATCTCTGATCTGAGACCTGAGAGCAGAAAGGGAGATTTCCACAGTGTAAAGATACCCCGTTGCCCTTCTGTACCATTACAGAAAATTTTTCTTTTTACTCAAGAGAGACAGATGAGGGCGACCAACTTAGATTCCTGCAGGGTATGTGTGTCCACTGCCCTGGGCAGGGCTCAGCCTCCTCTATCCATGGCAATGCCCATGGTCCAGGCCTGTTTGCTTTGCGGCTAGCCTTCCCTCTCTACACTGGCCAGTGGGGGCATTGGTCTGCCTTAGCCAATTTAGAGAGCCCAGGAATTGTTCCACAGAATCCTTGTTCTTGTTTTCTTGTTAGGTGCTGTAGAGTGGTGTCCGACTCATAGTGACCCTCAGAGGGTTTTCAGTCTTAATGAATAATTCAGTTTACCAGATCAATCTCAGAAAGTAGAGAAACAGATTCAAAGGTGATTTTTCACCTCAGGTTGAAAACTGATTCTTCTTGCTACTCAGCACTAAATCAAGGCCTTCTCACCCAAAATAGAATAATAACCTATTAGCTGCCATCCTACTTGTTTTAGGTATTTGAAAGTATTAGGTTTTCAATAAATGCTATCCTATAAGTTTAAGATAGAAATAGAAATGTACTTGAACAATTCATAAAAGAATAGACAAAGTAAACAAGCAATATAAGAGGTCACTTGTAATCAAATAAATGAAAATTAAAATAAATAGGCAGTAATAATATTAAAAAAGAAATCCAAGGAATCACTGTTTAGCTTTAGAGCCTTTGTGAAATTCTAAGATGTCAAATAGATCATTATGACATTTAGATCTCATTCATTTCTTGAGGCTGCCGTGGGCAAGAGGAACCCATGAGGCACAGACAGAAGGTGGAAGTGATGCTGGTGGTGGGCATGGGATCAGGTGGACACGTGGTGGTGTTTTTATGATGGTTTCAGCCCCACTGTGGCCTCCTGTGAAAAGTAACCACATATCTTTCACTTTTCTGAATCTCTCCTTCTGTAAGATCAGCTTGCAAGAAAATTTCATTTGGTGCCAGGCAGCAATTGACTGAGTGTTCCTGGCATTTGTTCCTTCTCTGGAAGAGGGAGGATTACAGTACTGACATTTGAGTAAGGCCTGCTAACAAAACCAAACACAAAAACAACTACTCATATGATACAGTAGCTGTATAAAAATGCAAACTGTACAGAGTATACAAATAAGGAGGGAAAACCAAGTCTTTTTCTAGAGATATATATTAAAAGTTTAATATGTATTCCCCAGACATTTTCAATGTATTTATATACACATGCACATATACTAATATAAAATCTATGACTAAAACAAAATGGGTGCTTGTCATACATGTTGCTGTTGCTGTTGTTAGGTAGACGGTTATGTAGTCGGTGTCCGACTACATACAACAGGCAAAACACTACCGTCAGTGTTTCTTTGCTATTCATAGGGTTTCCAATGGCAGATTGATTTTTGGGAGTGGGTTGTTGGGTCCTTCTCCCAAGCCTACAGTATCTGGTGTTCCCAGGCGGTCTCCTATCCAAGTACTAACCAGGCCCGAACCTGCTTATCTTCTGAGATCTGACGGGATTGGAAGCCACAGTGCTTTGGCTGCAGGCCTGCATATCATACATAGTGTTCTGTATATTGCCCCCCTAACTTATTGATAAGGCCTTTGATTTTTCACCATCATACTATATAGGCCCTTCTCATAATTTTCATTGTTATATAACAATTGATGAAATGGGTAGCACAACTTATTTCCCATCATGCTTCTGATGGGCACATAGGTTATTTTCACCAGGTTTTAAAAATTATAAACAATGCTGCCATAAAAAGTTGGCATACATATTATTGTCACTATGTGTTAGGCAAATATATCATTGCTACCCTGTGTCACTTCTGTAGTATATATGCTTACTTCAACATTGGATTGGTTTTTTTATGTTAGGTGCTGTTGAGTCAGGTCCAACTCATGAAGACCCTATGCATAACAGGATGAAACATGACCCAACACTATGCCATACACATGATATTTTTATATTTGAACCCATTGTTGCTCTGTGTTTCTTCTGATGTTGAGTTGTGTCACATTAGCAAAAGGAGGTCATAGGAGCTGTACTCCATTCCCATCATTAAGATTGACTCTACTTTGAGGAGGCAACTCTTCCCCAGTCATTTCTTGAGTGCCTTCCAGCTGGGAGGGCTCATTTTCTGGCACTATATTTGACAGTGCTTCTCTGTTATTCATAGAGTTTTCAATGTCTAATTGTTTCAGAAGTGGGCTTCCAGTTCCTTCTCTGTAGTCTGTCTTAGTCTGGAAGCTCAGTTGAAATCTGTATACCATGGGTGGCCCTGCTGGTATCTGAAATGTGGGTGGCATAGTTTTCAGCATCACAGCAACACACGTCTCCATAACACAACAAGCTACCAGACACGTGGGCTCATCATTTGATACACACTGATAATCTAGCCTCCAGAGAGGCTGTTTCAGTGGCAAGTCCTATGATCAGTGTTGAGCACTCATTTCCTTGTGTGCTTGTCCATATTGGATGCTGACAATCTCTTAAAATTTGACCAATCTGATCATTAGAAATTCCCCCTCATTATTTGAATTTTTATTTCTTTGATCATTAGTGTGTTTGTTTTTGCTTATATCTGTATCATCTTGTTTTATACTTTCATCTTTAACTTATTACTAATGCTTTGTTTTCTCCTCCTCTTTTTCCCCCTCCTTCTCCTCTTTCTTCTTCTTCACTCTGTTTCATTGCTGTGCTGGTGTTCAAAATGAGGGCCCTGAACATGCTAGGCAAGTGAGCTACATGCTCTGCCCTTTCCTTCAGTGCTTTGTATGGCTCTGTCCTTGGAATTTCATATTGTTAATATCTTTCTTCAAAACTTTTCCTCAGCCCACATTCATTGAAGTTCAAGGAATTTAAAATTATCTTTTGCCTAGCTCCTCTTCTTTAGGCGATAGATTATTTTACTTTATTCTCCACTCTGCTTCTGTTTACGAACCCAGATCCCCTATTTTGGTTTCCTCCTACTTAGTTTAGGGATTCAGATTGTTGTTGTTAAGTTATTATTCTTGTCAGGTGCCATTGCACATGCCTGTTCCCCAGCCACTCTGGAGAATGAGGCAGGAGGATTGAAGGCTCAAGGCCAGAGGCATCCTGTATGTCTTAGTGAGACCCTGTCTCTAAAAAAAATTCTTTTATGTTTCCATCCTTCTCCTTAAAGAAAATTTCTAGATATATGCAATTTATTTTATATCCATGTATGCGTATTACTTTTGCCTTTGCCTGCAATATTTACTGCTAGTCTTTTTATATCACAACTCCCAGATCTGTATTCTGATTTATCACTCATTTTACTATAGTAGGTATTCAGTATTTTGTTTTTGTTTTGTTTTGTTTTTCCAAGAAAGAGAAGAGTTTGGTCTGTTTTCTGGGTGAGCCCCTGTATGCCTGAAGATATTTTTCTATTTCCTTAACAAGTGAGTGACAGCTTGGCTGGGTGTAATTTTAGCGTTTTTGTTTTTGTGAAAACTATCTTTTTGGATTTAGTGTATGGAGGAGACATCTGAGCTGAGATTGATTTTATTTTCCTACCCAGTTTGGTTGTCTTTAAGACCTCTCCTCCTCATTCTCCTTCTTTTATTTAGGGAAGTTTTATAGGTACCGAAAAACAAAAAGAATAAGAAAGAGACTAATGTTGTCAATATCTAAAATGAACACATATTCTGTCACACTTGCTTGGAGTTTTTCCTTCCGTCCTCTCTCCTTTTCCTTCCTTCCTTCCTTCCTTCCTCTAACCAGAACCCACTTCTCATTTTGCTTACCAGTCCCTTCATGACCATTCAAGAGTAACCATTATTAGGAATTTGAAATTTGATTTTCAGGCCATTTCTCTATCATTTTACATAAATATTTGTACACCCATGAAAATATATAATATTATTTTGAATATGCATGTGTTTTATTTATTTGTATAAGTGGTATCATGGGACTGGGGTTTGCTCAGTTGGTAGAGTGCTTCTCTGCACTCTCTGAGGACTGGTGTTCGATTCCCAGCACCACAAAAATGGGGGAAAGATGTGGCAATCCAGTCCAAAAGCAATCTCAAAACAATCAGGCATTGAAAACCCTGTGAGGGTCACTATGAGTCAGACCCAACTCCATGATGGCACCTAACAACAACAACAAGGGATATCATACAGATATTATTCTGCATCTTCCATTTTGAAGAATTCATTTTCCTTAATTCCTGCCCTTAAAAAATTGCTATGACATGTTGAGATGTGGTCTTTTTATTCATTTTGGATAGTATATTTTGATCTGTTTAAATTTGTCATTCAGTTTGTTTTTCCACTCAGGATTTTTTAAAGCTATGTTTTTGTTTATTGCTTCTGATCAAGTTGTTCTTATCTTCCCTTAGGAATATCTATAGTGTATACTGTGGATCTAGTTGGTCCCCCCTTTTTTTTCATTTTTGCTCATACTTTGATGTGGAGAGATAAACCAGACACACTCAGTATTTATTAATAGATGTGGATTTCTGTTATCAAGTGTGCACTCTTAACACCCATTCTAGGGTCATAGCCATGAGGAAGTTTGACATGCTCCACTTCTAGCATAATTTCCAGTTTTCTTTAAGTTTTCATTTTGGACAAATCTAATGTACTACTGTTACTGGAGATCTGTGAGGAGCACAGAGCTACAGGTTCAGAGCACGGGTCTGGGAATGTGTCAGCAACACCCTGGCCCTTGTATTCAGCATATAAAAGAATTTATACCCAACACAGAAGTTATAGTAGAGAGTATAGAATAGGTTTATTAAAGATAGTAAAACCTTTAAATATTAAAAAACCTGGGAAAACTAAGGTATCTGGAGAAGGTTAGGCACATGTGGAAAGGAAACTGGAAAATCCTGCATTCCTGGGTGACCCACATAAGGAGGCTTCTGTTCCCAGGGGAAGGTAAGGAATCCAGAGAAAAGGAGAGTGAAGTAGGCTTTTAGAAGGGAAAAAATACTTTAGACAGAGAAGATGGCAGGCTTGAGAGAAGGGAGAGGCATACATGTAGTTGCTAGAGAAAAAGAAGAACAAAGGGCAAGAAGTAGAAAGGAAAGAAGAGATGGAAAATGAGAGCAGGTGCATGTTTCTCCTAGTTTTATTCAAACTAGGGCATGCCTGGGCTGGGATTTAGCTAAGTTGGTAAAGAGCCGTGTTGCAGTCTCTGAGGTCCCGAGTTTGATTCTCAGCACTGTAAAAATGGGAGAAGGACCTGGCAATCCACTCCCAGGGCAATCCCGAAACAGCCAGCCATTGAAAACCCTATGAGGGTCACTATGAGTCGGATACCGACTGGATGGCACCTAACAACAACAACAGGGCATGCCTAGTGTGACATCAGCCCTGGGTGCCCAGCTTTGGGCACCCAGTATGATGTGACCCTAGGGTATTTGTTTTATAAATGGCTCAATGGCTTGGATACAGTAGGGGACCCATCTGAAAATGTCCTTCCAGTGTCTTCAGAGATGCATGTGGCTTCTTCATCATGGCAGAAAGGCAGGAGCCATTTTCAGTCCTTTTTTCCTCCATGTTGGCTGCTAATGCCTAAGCTAACCTGCCTGTCACAATTATTGGCCTGTTTTTACCCTTTAGATCCTAATTTCTTGGTACACCAAAGAGAGGGAGTTAATAAACAAGCAAACCTAACATCCTCAATGTCAACTCACCCTAGAGATCTTTCTATTTCTAGCCAACTTACCTCATTTACATATATGGAATAAGCTTTCCACAATGCTCTGTGAGATCAGTAGAATCTCCTGTTTTTTTCCTAATATCTGCCTTGTTTTCTGAAATTGCTATCTCAGAATGTATAAGTAGATATTAAGGAGGAACAGGGTTAGCGAAGAGTACTCCAGACTACTCTAGACTTCTACATGCCACACAGATCCTGGCAATGAGCGACCTGTGAATTAAGTTCTTAGCTTTAGATGATATTATTAGTCTTCTCTCTCTCTCTCTCTCTCTCTCTCACTCATTCTCTCTCTCCTCCTCTCCTCCTTCTTCCTCTCTCTCTCTCTTCTCTCTGTACCCCTCCTTCTCTTCTGCCCTCTCCCTCTCTTTCCTCTCACCACTTCTTTCCCTCTCTATGCCTTTGTCTCTTTCTTTGTAGCTAATTAAGTAGTAGCTTAAGAAGGGAGAGTTATGGGGCTTTGGGTATAGCTCAGTGGTACAATGTATGTCTAGCATGCATGAGGCCCTGGGTTGATCATACCACTGTCCTTGTTATTTTTTCATGGTTTCTTATCGTCCAAAATCCTTTCCATACATATACAAGACCCTTCATCCTCTGATGACTCCAATTGTATTTTGGGTCAAAATGAAATGTGAATGATAACAGCAGTAACAAAACCTAATGCTGTGCTGAGCACTTAGCATGTATACATTATATCATCTAATCTTTACAACAATCATAGGAACTACCTACTCTTATTGTCCCTGTTTTACAAATGAGGAAAGTAAAGAATGGTTGAGTGACTTGTAAAAGTTCACATAGAGAGTAAGTAAAGGAGCTGGTCCAAAAATAAAACACAAGTTCTTAAGACTAAGATAATCTCATCAACAATTCAGCACTCTTCTTGCCTTCTTCCCATTGCAGATTTGTGTTGAAATGGCTACTGTGCTTTGGAGAATGGCTTTAATGTAGATGTTAAGGCCAGGTCAGTGGTATGTAGCAAGGGGTGAATATCAGCTTGGGAGAGCCAGTTGCTAGGTTTTCAGCAATTTTCCAAGTAGATTATTAATCATAGCCATTGTTAAATACTAAATTATATTAAAATCAACTAATAAGATAAAAGCTTATCATTTCTTAATTATCTTACTACATTTTACTATTATCCATGTTTTTGAGGATATTTTAAATCTACTGTGGAAGCACTATGTAATGGTGACCTACTGAGCATCTCTTCCCAAAACTATGATCAGTGATGTTACTGAGAGTGAGAAATAAGCCAGGGGAGGGTATTTACACTATAGAAATCTGCTTACTTTCTAGAAGAAGCCCTCAGGACAAACATGGGTGATTCCTACCATTAATTGTCTGATCTGAGAAGGACTATATGCTACCAGAAACTCTATCCTTTTTTAGCAGAGAGGGTTAATAAAATATTTCATGAAGATTTTCCTTTTAAAAATTATATAGCACAGAGGAAACCAAAGGATATATATTTTGAGGTGACACTAGTCATAAAGAAATTTTAGATAGGATTTCAAAACTAATTGGCAAAAATTGTGGGTCAGCATCTTGCTCGTGATCCCTCAGGCTGAAGAATGCTCCTTGATTTTTGACTCTCTGCCTCAGACATGGTATTTAAGAAGGACCATGGCCAAGACAGAGTCTACTAAAGTAACTTATTTTCCCAGACTCAGATTTTAAAAACGGAAGTCTATTTGCCTATGGGGAATTGAAATAACAAAATAATGTAATTTATTTTTAAAATCAATTATCCACATCTAAAAGGCTGCTTCTGTAGGAGGTCAAGATGAACCCCTCATTTAAACTGACCTCTTATAACACACTCATTGAGAATTTTTTTTTTGCCTGAAATAGACTAATTTTAAATGAACATTTTTCAAGGAGTAAGATTCATTTATTTATTCAACAAATATTTCCTGCATAGTTACTTGGTGCCAAGCATTGTTCTAGGCACTCTCTTCATTCTAGCAAAGGAGAAAAACAATAAATAGGCAATCACTATATTATATAACATGATATCATAGTGATGTAAAATATAAGTAAAATTATATAAGTAAAATATAAGTAATATATATATTAAACTTGACATTAATTTTACTGAGAAAAATCCATCTATAACATATAATAAAATTAATCACATTGACCCAATTTTGATGTGTTTATTAACAATATGATAATTATAGAAATTATGTAATGTAATGTCAGGTTTATGACAGAGATAAAATTCATAAGCTTACAAAATCTAAAAATTTATTTCTTTGTGGCATCATGCTAAAAATGGAAAGAAAAAGATGATTTATTCTTCAGAAAAATGTGTTATTGTTAGGTGCCCTTGAATTGGGTCCAACTCATAGTGACCCTCACAGGGTTTTAAATGGCTGATTATTTCAGGGACTGTCATGTCCTTCTCCCACTTTTGGGCTGCTGGGGATAGAACCCAGGATTTCAGAGAGCACAACATAGCACTCTACCAACAGAGCTAAACCCTAGCCCTTCAGAAAAATAAAGACTATTAAATAAAGATTCTTTTCCAAAGTGGGAAAGGATGAAGAAACTTCTAAAGGCTGCTGTGGAAAGACATTTGGTGGTCCTGGTATACTACACAGGAGTACTTTTTCCTGCATGTAACTCTTCCTCACATAACAAATCGTCAGAAAGGCAGGCAGCTGCAAAAGTGCTCAGCTCAAGGCAAGCTTTCCCTTGTGTTTATTGCTTGATAGGCTGCTCTAGCTTCAGCCCCATTCCCCCCTACAAGGCAGAAAGTTGGGAAATAGGACAAGGCCAGCTACATTTTTTTCTTTTATCAGAAAATCAAGAGCTTTCCCATGACTATCCCCATCTCAGCAGATTTCTCCTACATCTTATCAGACAGATCTGCACTGCATGGCTACCCCTACCTGTAAGGGAGGCTGGGAGAGGGTATACTTGAACATTCCATGTTGTACAGGTGTAGGAATCAAGGCAGTAAGGAATTGGGTATGGGTTCTGCATCAGCTGATCAGCAGGTGTTGCCTCAGGGGTTTTAGAGATCTTGGAATTAGGGGAATAAAATGCATTGACTTGTTTTCACAGCTCTCCCTTCATTCACTCCATTCTTAACTGCTATCATGGTTCCCTCTGCTTTGAGGAAAGGCAGAAACAGCTTAGCAACAATAGCCTCTGGATGAACTATGCATTTATTTTGATGAAAAGGCTTTGGGAAAATGGATAAATCACAATGATGGCATGAAATGAGAGTTTTTGATTTAAATGAGAAAAAACAAAACAAAAGGAATTGGCAGTAATGGCCTGCCTCCATACTGGGCATGGGGAAGACAGTGAATTAATGAAATAGAAGGAAACAAGACAAATTGTTGCTCCTTGGCAGGAAGAGTGGTGGTGGAGGCGGCAGTGGTGGTGGCGGTGGTGGTGGTGGTGGTGGCGGTGGATGGTGTACTCCAAAGACCAACTTCTGATATGATATAGCAGAGGCAGTTCTAATAATACTTGATTTTCTTGTGGATGAATAAGAAACATCTGTCATGGATTAGAAAACCCAGTATTGTGAGAACCAGGTTGAAAGAATTCTAATGTGGGCTAAAGCTGAGAACTTTGCTTCTTGGGGGCTGGTTGGAGTAAAGCAGGGGGACGAGCTGGCCCAGCCACCTGCTTGGGAACCAGGCAGAAAGCAATCACGGAAGGATGAAAAACAAGGGACACCAGAGAATACGTTCCCTCCCATCTGCTGTTGGGATAGGGTGAAGTGGGACAGATCCCATTATTCCTTTTAGCAGAGTTGGATTTGTACTAGTTCACTACATGCTTATTAAATTCATTTGAAATAAACATGGGTCAATGGAAAGGTGTGACATATGGGCATGATTCACTAGTGTTTCCATCTAGGATGATCTTTATTATACAGTGATAATCTTTACTAACAGGTTGAGAAAGGATTCAGTATGTGGTGGGAACCCTCTCAATAGGCTTATAGGCTGACATAGGAAATTGGTGAACATCCATCCATGACTGGTGCACACAGGTAGGTAATGTTGTTAGAAAGTGGGTGCATTCTTCAGAGGGATTATGGGTATTGGAGCTCAGTATATGAGAGCTTCCTGCAGCTGTACCACCCTGGCATCCAATCCTGTCATATCTTGGAAGTTAAACAGGGTTGGGCCTGGTTAGTACTTGGATGGGAGACCACCTAGGAGCACCAGATGCTGTAGGCTTGGGAGAAGGACCCACTCCCAAAGCAATCAGCCATTGAAAACCCTGTGAGTATCAGAGAAGCACTGACAATCCTGCAGGGCACTGCACAGCATCAAGGAGTGTTTCATCTGTTGTCTGTAGGGTCGCTATGAATCAGACCCTATTCCATGGCACCTAACGATGACAACAACAACAACAATATATGAGAGTTAAATATAATCACAATTAGGAAATTTTAGATACACAACTAGAATTTTATGGCACTTCTATGTGATTGCTTGAAAGAATGGGTATTGAAATGTTAACCTAGGCTAGATTGTTGAATATGGTAAGAAACTGTATGACTTGCCTTATACTTAAGGAAGCAATCCAGAAAGTCTAAGAAAAGGAAATTTCCATCTTTGCTTGTATCTCAGGAAGGATTAGACAAAGATTCAGTTAATAATTTATAGTGCTACTTCCCCCTGCCCAGTACTAGAGGTTTGAACTAAGGGCCTCACACATGCTAGACAGGCACTGAGTTGCACCTGTAGACACCCCCACTCCCCTTTTTTATTTTGACGCAGTGTCTTGCTAAATTGTGAAGGTTGCCTTTGGTCTTAAACTTGAGATCCTTCTGCCTTAACCTCCAGAATAGCTGGGATTATAGGTGTGCACCACCATGCTGGGTTTACAGTGCTGCTTGTTAAAATTTGCTTGCCTCTCTTTCCAGAAGTTGCTACAGGGCCTATTGTCTTCTAAATCTCCCTCTTTATCACAACTTTCTCTAGTACCTCGGGCACTTTGTTTTTCTGTCTTCCTCACTTCCTGAATTTGTCAGCATATTATTAAGCTTTTTGTTTGATTTTGCTTCCTTCCTCATGGACTATTTTTCTGGATTTTCCACACTATCAGAAGACCAGGAACTGGCCTAATAAGTAAGAATACATGCCCCTGGAAACCTTGGCTGTTTGAAGCTGTTTCAGTATGTAAGTAATGAAGAAGGCAAAACACTCAGTAGTACTGCCTACAGGCAGTGCCTTTTGGAAACTGCATATGTCAGAAAATTGTACCAGGGCCTTAGAAGTAGTTGTTCTGCTTTGCCTGAATTATTTGGCACAAGCAATAACATCATATGCTGCTGCTGGAGAAGAAAGGGGGAAGAGGCACATAAATGGGAGCAGGGGAGAGGAGCAGAATTTGTTAACTTATCAAGGTCAAAGCAAACAATAAATCACTTTGTTTTGTTTATTTTACTTAATTTACTTAAGTTTATTATAAAGGATTTATTGTGCTAATATCAGCTAGGAATAATGGGGTATTAGCTAATAAAATGAAAAGAGAATTTAAGATAGAGTAATAGCATATACAAGGAGCAGCTGTCCCTCACCCTAGAAAGATAGCTCCTGCCCTTCCCAGCCCCAGGGCTGAGATCCAGACCTTGTTGGAGAGGACCTGGCTATGGATGTGGATGGCAGAGTTGTTACAGAGATGCTGTGCAATCAGAACTTACCAGAAACCCGCTCTTTGGAATGCAAGGAAAGGCCTCCACAGAGAGGCACAGCACCTCCACACTTGCTGTGAGACCGCCTGAGGGAGCGCTGGGGGGATTTGTAGGTGCTGAGCATTGGAGAAACCATGTACATGGCCCTTCAGTTTATGTTTACACCAGGAAAGTATTCTAGGCATGAACTCAGTAGTTTGTAGCTCTCCATTTCTTCCCTGTTAAATAATCACGGAACTAATTTTTTTCTAGGTTAACTTTTGAGTCTGTTGGGGAAATGGCAAAAATCCTTGCAAACTGTTTTAATATGTTCATATCTGTCAGAGTATTCATTTGGCTGGAGGTTTAGTACTCTGTTAAAGTGCAAATACCCTATAGAAGAAGTGGCATTTAAAAGCTATTATCAATCATTTATACCTTAGTGTCACGAAGGTACTGTCTCCTTTTCTGGTAGGAAAAGGATGTGATAGTTTAGGGTGGGAGGGAGATGAGAGGACCTTGGACAGTGAGGGACTTTGGTAAGGGGTGCTCCTAACTTGAGCAGACTGTGGAGAGAAGGAGCCTGGGGTACCAGCCATGACCCAGCATACTTCACAGGTTTTGGGAGCCCTGTCCTCACTGAGTTCTGTCAAAACATCAAATGCAAAATCCACTCTCTTTGTAGAACATTTCCCTTCTGTTTCTTCTCTTTTCTTACTTGCTTCAGGGAGGTTTATGGTTTGAAAAATTAAAGTGTGGATCTATTTTCATTACCAAAGGATTTGCAAAACTGAGCTGGGCCTGTCTGAGCTCACATTTGCATTTGCCATCCCTTAAGCTGATTTTCAGTGCTGAGCAGCTATTTTAAATGTTTTCAAGAGCCTCCTTTTTAACTCTTTTCCTTACTTGTGTTATCTACTTCTGCAGTTTAAAAAATTCCACTGCTGATTCTTGGTGGAAAATCCCAATACCAGATACCAACTGCAATCATGGGTAGACTGTTTGCTCAGAGAATATTGAGCAGTTGGAGCAAATAGTCAAGGGATGGCAGACGATCAGTGGGCTCAGAGGATTTAGATGACTTCAAGTTTCTTTGAAGTATTGGATTGGGGCAGTGATTATCCCAGCATTGGTATTCAAGAAATATTTGTTGAATATAAGAATGGTGGTGGGAAATGAGGAAAATGAGGAATTATCCATTGTTCAATAATGCTAGCTGAATGGCTTGTTGCCTATCCATTTCCTACAGGGTAGACTATGAAGTCCTTTACATGGCATGACTTCATAATCTGGTATTTGCTTGCCTATCCCACCAGACCCACTTCCCTACTCCCCTTCACACTTTTGTGTTTTGACCTAGAATGCTATCCAGGCTGTTTCTGGGAAGGTTTTCTGGACTCTTCTAGGACATGGCTTTTCTAGGACACCATTAGAGATTGTACATGCCCCATAGGAATAATGCTTTTCTGTGTGTGAGTGTGCGCTAGTGGGAGTTGAGCCCAGGGCCTCATACATGCTAGGCAAGTGTTCTACCCACTGAACTGCACCCTCAGCTTCCCTTTTATATTTTTATTTTGAGACATGATCTTACTAAATTGCACAGGATGCCTCTGGTTTCAAACTCATGATACTCCTGCCTCAGCCTCCCTCGTCATTGGGATTACAGATGTGCACCACCATGCTGGGCCTTTTTGGTTCTTCACATACTATAATTTAATTTGTTTGCTTGTCTCTCTTCTCACTAGAGTAAGAATTTTTTGTCTCCAGGCATCATGTGTTTATCTTCGAATGCTTCATTGTTTGTTGAATGAATAAGTGAACTAGTAGCTATCAATTATAAACACATTAGTAGGGCTGAATCTAAGGAGTCAGAAGTGTTTATGGCTTTGAGTTGGCTCCTAGGACAGTTGGTGATGAGCCTCCATGTTCAGTAGTGATGAACTGGTCAGGGAATATACATTGGAAGGTCACCTCAATGCCAATTCTAGCACTAATTGTTAGCTTATCTGTATGTTTGTGGGAAAAAAATGATTAGAGCTGACTTTTTGTATTTTTTTTTTTGTGTGTGTAACTTCTATTTCTATAAGGTCGTCTCTTTTCAAACTGCGTTTTTAAAATTCCTTTTTAGTAGTAACAAGGAGCTTTTCTTTAATATGAAATTGTGCTTGTGAATTCAACCTAAAAGGGAGAGGAATGGTAGAGAGTGTCTGGTTAAAGTAGGGGCAGAAGATGAAGTCTTGAAAATGGTCCCTCTTCACCTTCTAGAGATAGCAGACCCTCAGACTCCAAAGAGCACAACTTGAAAACCACTGATTTGAATTAAAGAATAAGGTGAACACATGGGAATAAATCATTTCATAATGCACGAGGTAGAGACACTTGGGCAATTAGGGTGTATATTTGCTGAATCTGCCATACCACGTAAACTCTGTCCCTCCAAATCAGCTTTTATAGCTTAAAAAATGGTATTGAAATAGTTACTCAGGTTTAATTTTAGAAAACTTAGGTCAATCAATATGTATGACTTTTAAGTTTAATCCTTCCTTTGGGGATCTCTGAAGCTCCTTCTGGCTTCTGTGCACTTAGATTTTTTTGATTGTGAAGGGCAAGGTGGGAAAGAAATAAACAAGGTGACTAGGTTTCAAGGGCTAGCTTCCTTGGCATGAATGAGTAATTGGAAAGCAGCATAATCAAAGTAATTTCATCCATCATGTACAGAAAGCGAAATAGAATTCAGGTTATTAAGGTTGCATGAAACTGCTTTTTGAATGTATGTACATATTTCTTCCTAGGGGCTACATAATGTTTTCCATTTTTATTTCTAAAAGGAGTTATGGAAAAAAGACAACTGAAAATAAAACAGGAGCTATGGTCTCAAAGCAAAACTAGAATAATTCATTAAAGAAAAGAAAAGGGTTTTAAGTTTCCCTTTCAAACGAACAAGCTCACAAACCAGGACACTTGCATCCAGCCCCTAAAATGTACCCAGGCCATGAGTTAGCAAGGCCCTTGAGCGTGAGCCTGGCCCTGAGAGGCAGATGAGAGGTTTAATTCCTAGCTAGTCACACCCTTGATCTGGAGGAAGGAATTACAGAATTTGGGGGTATATGGCCAAGGAAGGTCGCCTCCATAAAGCAGAAATCAGGTTGCTAATGGGAAGGCAAGGAGGGAAGTTAATTCTTGAAAGGGAACCAGCAGAGAAAGCTTATGTACCCAGACTCCGTCATAGGTGGATTCTCCCTGCGGGAATCTCTTCTCTTCTCTTGTCTTGTCTTTTCTTTTCTTATCTCTTCTCTTCCCTTCCCTACCCTTCCCTTGTCTTTCCTTCCCTACCCTTCCCTTTCTTTCCTTTTCCTTTTCTTTTTTTAAAACTAGGTCGACTTTCACTAATTTATGAAAAATTAGAGCCAAAGTGTATCCAAAGCTTTCTTAATCTCATTCTTTTTAAAAATCTAGGCTGGAGAATTTTCTTTGCATTGGAATAAATGCTCAAAAATTGGAGGAACTTTGTCTCCTTTATTCATAATGGTGTCTCTAGCACCTATGCAATTGTAGGTGCTCAATAAAAAATTCTTGAATAGACAAATGATTGAATAGAATAGCCTTTATGGCTCTTTTTTCTCCTCTTTCTTTTTCTTTCTTTCTTTTTTTTTTTTTAAGGAAGTTGGATTCAGTAGAGAAAGCACATCTGTCTGAGCTGTGATGCCTGCTGGCCTATTAGGGGTGAATGGGAGAAGAATGATTGTATTTTTCCAACATTAAATCATCCTAGACTGCTGAGCCATTGTTGTCTTGTTTCATCCATCCTTATTAGTAGTTACTGCTCTCTATTACCAGTTTATTTAATTACAAAGGCTTCCCACTTTTCTCCTACTTACTATTTCTAACTTGCTGCCTCCTGAAACTTAGGAAGAATTGAAGATTGTCTAGAGAAGAACATCAAATTTGTTAAATGAGTCACCCTGTTTATATATTCCTCTAGGTAATGGCCATGGACAAATGTGCTCTTTTTTATTAATGAAGAAAAACAAAAAAAGAGGGGAAAAAAGCCTTAAAGGTCATTTTACACACTGTAACTCCGTGCATGAATGTCAATCCTTCCCTGTGCATATACATTGGAGACTAGTTTTGGTACCATCCTTGAAAGCCCAAGTGCATCAATTCCATGAAGTCTTTCTCAATTATTCTCATTTTAATTTTTCCTTTGTGAACAACTTTAACATTAATTTATTACTTAATCATGAATTATGGCATACAATTCCCTAATTGATGTTTGTGGGTTTTCACCCCCAGCTAGATTTTAATTTCCTTGAAGACAGAAGCCATGCTTTTACTGAGTTGAATTATCCATCTCCCACAGCTACTTACACAGTGCTATGTGCATAGCAGGTGCTTGTTGGCTCACCAAATTGGCCCTCACACCAAATGTGCAGGGAATTCTTGCACAGAATTTACACTAGGCAAGAACAGAAAACATAGGATTCTCTGGCTTGCTGAAGACCAGTGTGTGCTACTGACTCATCACAGCATCCTAAGTCTCTGGGTCCTTCTCTTCACTCCTGATTAGAAAGAAGAGTAGGTCAGTTTCTCCCTTGAGAGAGGCAGAAACTATGTGTAGGAGCATTTGACATTCTAGCTTGGAAATCAACATTTGATACTAAGTAACTTTCCCTTCACAAAACTTCTCAGAATTTTCTAAGCAACAGCCACTCAGCATAAAATCAAACAAAAACAAGTCCAATATCTATGAAGAAGTGGGATTATTGTTACTTAACTATTATTAGTAATAGCTAGATATTTTGCATCTGTCCTCTGGGGGCTGAAATAAACACTAGACATCTTAATTATGCATAATGTCACTCTCTTAAACTCATTACATTCTGCAAGGTCCCTAAACCCTATTTAATGAGTCTCTTTCTGGCTTCTACATCTTTCTTCTTTCATCCTTACATCATATCCAGGTTTGCCAAAGCAGAAAACTAATAGAGAAGAGTAAAGGTGGAGACAGGGAGAAAGAGAGAGAGAGAGAGAGAGAGAGAGAGAGAGAGAGAGAGAGCGCGAGCGAGCGTGAGCGCATTATTTCCCTAGTTTGACAAAATTTTATTTGATGTTTTATTTTTACAACAAAAGTTTCAGGTTCTTTGTGACTTTATTTTTATTACTCTGAGCACTCATTCATTATGACATAAAGATGATTGACTCAAAATATAATTACATTTGAAATATTTTAGCCTAATCTCTCATTTTTAAATCTGTGGACCTCAAAATTATGAAAAAATCATGAATTTGGTTTCTTTTGTTAATATTAGTTTTTCCTCTTTAGTAATAAGATTAAGTTTTCATATGGAGAATTTAAAGTTTTCTTTTCACTGAATTTGACTATAGTATTTATGGAGAAATTCATACTTATTTAGCATTTGTTGTTAGATGCCATGGAGTCGGTGTCCAACTCATAGCAATCCTATGTACAACAGGAGAAACAGTATTGTTTGTGCTTCTCTACTGTTCATAGGGTTTTAAATGGCTGATTGATTTTTGGGAGTGGGTTGCTGGGTCTTTCTCCCAAGTCTACAGCACCTGGTATTCCCAGGTGGTCTCTATCTAAGTACTAAACCAGGCCTGACCCTGCTTAGCTTCCAAGATCTGATGGGATTGGATGCCACATTGGTACAGCTGCAGGCTATTTAGCTTTAGATACACTGAAAACAATGGAATTAGAGAGCTGTAAGGGATTCTATCTGTATGTCAGCATCACCTAGAGAGGTTTTAAAAAATATAGAGGACAAGCTGGGCATGGTGGCTTGCACTTATAATCCCAGAGGCTCAGGAGGCACAGGCAAGAGGATCATGAGTTTGAAACCAGAGCAGCCTGAGTAGTTTAGCAAGACCCTGACTCAAAATAAAAATAAAAAATGGGCCAGGCATGCACCCCACTGGTAGAGTACTTGCAAAGTATGTGCAAAGCTGTGGGTTCAATGTCCAAATGCCATAAAAAATAAAAAACTATGGACAACGGAACTCTCCCCCCCCCCCACCCGAGAGTCTATCCTAGTAGGTGTACAGCAGAGCCCAGGAATCTGAGTCTGTTATAATCAGTCAATCTGCAGTTTGAAACCACTAAAAATCAATACCCGTGGAAGCAGCATTCAAGAAATCAAAAGACGCATTGGTTTTGGAAAAGCTGTGGCAAAAGATTTCTTTAAAGTATTGAAAAGTAAAGATGTCACATTGAAGATGAAGGTGCGCCTGACTCATGGCTATGATATTCTCAGTTGCGTCATATGGTTATGAAAGCTGGATATTGAACAAAGTAGACAGGAGAAGAATTGGTCCTTTTGAATTGTGGTGCTGGAGACAAATATTGAATATACCACAGACTGCCGAAAGAATCAACAGATCTGTCCTAGAAGTGGTGCCACCAGAGTGCTCCTTGGAAGGAAGGATGGCCAGACTACATTTTACATATTTTGGACATGTATTCAGGAGGGACCAATCCCTGGAGAAGGATGTCATGCTTGGGAGAGTAGCTGGTCAATGAAAAAAAGGAACCCCCCCCACTAGATGGATTAACAGTGTCTGCACAATGAGTTTAAACATAAATAAGATCGTGCACCTGGCACAGAATCGGGAAGTGTTTTGTTCTGCTGTATGTAGGGTCGCTATGAGTTGGATTCTACAGCACCTAACAACAACAGTTTACAGTTTATTTTGTGGTATTCCAAAAAGATGGTATAAGATATTGGCCAGTAGGTGTCAGGACTTTTTCCTTTGATCTAATTTATCTCTTGGTTTTAACTTTAACACTTTTGGGGATTGCATTGATGACTCTCTATATATAGATGAGTATATACTCTAAGTGAAAAAAAAAAAAAAGAAACACTGTCCTCTGTTGTAAAAAAATTGCTGCAGGTGTTTTTTTGTTGTTGAAGGTATTTTTTTTAATATACAAGCAAAACATAGGTAGCCATTATACTGGGAGAATCATGCTCACATTTTCTTCTCATTGTTTTTCAACCTAAGTATTTGATCTCCTCTAGACCTTGCCAATTAGGAAAGTGTGAATCATTTTGGTTTTTCAAGAACCTTGATATTTTACTAAATGTCCTTTCCAAGAGCTCTCCAAAGGACACCTCACCGAGATTCCTTTTCTCTGACAACCTGAACTGCCCAGATCACTGAAGGTTCCTCAGGACACATGCCATCGTATTCTTGCTCCTTTTTATCTTTTTGCCTAGCATATTTCCTGGGAAATGGCTACTCTATAAGTAATGCCTTTTAAGGGATAAATGGATCAAGCCATGAGGTTCATCTTACTGTTATTGTATATTATGAATGTCTCTGCCTTTTTAGACTAAACTAAATGTAATTTAACTTTTTAAAAAAAATGATAGCTTAGGCTATCATGCTGAGCCCTAGTCCCCTCAGGGGTCTGTTGCAAGATGTAGAATGTTTTTTATTCTACACTAAATGATCCTGGGGCTGGGATTTAGCTCAGTGGGTAGAGCGCTGCGCTGCAGTCTCTGAGGTCCCGAGTTCAATTCCCAGCACCGCAAAAATGGGAGAAGGACCTGGCAATCCACTCCCAAGGCAATCCCGAAACAGTCAGCCATTGAAAACCCTATGAGGGTCGCTATGAGTCGGATACCGACTCGACGACACCTAACAACAACAACAACAACAAATGATCCTGAGCTGCTGTGATTTTTACTCCTTCTGTTTGCCTTCTATAGTTATCCTCAGATTTCCACCCTTGCTGTTAAGCCATCAGCTGTCACTTGTTGCCATTATTGATGTGTCTCTTCCAGTCCCTTCCTTCCTTTCCTTTCTTTTCTTTTCTTTTTCTTTCTTTTCTTTTCCTTCTCCTTCCTTCCTTCCTTCCTTCCTTCCTTCCTTCCTTCCTTCCCTCCTCCTTCTCTCCCTCCCTCCTCCTCCTCCCTCCCCCGCTTCCCCTTAGTCCTTTAGTTTGCTGTTCTTCTTGGGCTGTTCAATTGTCAACCACATCACCAAACCTTGAGAGTTTGTGAACAGGAAAGCCAGGCTAGGAGTAAGTATCCCAGGAAGTGATATTTGGTGAAGTTCGTTAATGAAGGTGGGCTCTGTGGTTTAGATGTTAGCTGTTGAGAGGTCTTTTTTGTTTGTTTTTTGGTTCTTAGCTGTTTTTCAATAAAGCAAATGCCGAGTAAAATGCCAAGGTGTTTTTAAAGAAAAGCGAGGCTCCATTTTTCTGTATTCCCATTTTTTTGTACAACTTGGCGATTAAGAATGGCCAGCAAGCACATTTGTCTCCATGCTTCTCCTCCTAGAAAGGAATTAGTTTGAAGTACGTGGGAACCTGATAAAGCACCACAGGGCAAGTTTGGTCTCTCTAGACCCATGAAGGCAAACAGGATTGGTCCTTGTGAATTGGAGCCTTCATGAAGAGAGTAAAGGAAGAAGAGAATTCTAACTCCATCAGCAAAGTAAGGCATGTATTTTACTCTCATTTGTTCCTCTCATTTTACAGATGAGGAAAGAAAAGTGTTTTCTGTAATGTGGCCACAGGGATTTAACTTTAACTTCTGCTGAAATTAAATCCTATTCATCATATAATCCCATGGGCTTCCTCAGCCCCCTCGCATGTGATGACATTTCAGACTGGCGAGCATGTCCCCTGGAAATGTCTCATGTCTTGGATTTCATACTGATACTTGTCTCCCCTCATTCTCTTTGTGCTTCCTTGTCCTCTCTTTCTTGGTCCCCTCTTCCCCTTCCTGTCATCTGGATATAGATGTGTCTGTGTAGAGCTTCAACCTTGCCCTCGTTCTTTCCTTCCTCCTTATAATTTCTCCGGAGATCATACCCTAACTATGGGCCTATCTGATTTGATTTACTTCTTATAAACACCACCAATGCAGAGAAGACGACCCTCTGGAGCACTTGCACAGGCACCTGGAGTACCTGTGGGATCATTAGGTGACTTCCTCAGCCTGTTCCCCCACTGCTCTATGCTGACCAGCCACCATGGTCATTCTGCCTGATTTTGCTCCAGATGATGGCTCCCACTTTCTTATCAGCCCCGCAGATATGGACACTGGAGTTTGGCTTGTTCACCCTGGCTGGAACCTTGATTTCCCTTTGGTATTTAACCTGTCAATCCAAGGCATTCTAGCCATGGTCACCTGAATACCCTTCACATATAGCAAACTTGTCATGTACGAATTGATACTGTGTATCTGTCATTGCAAGCCAGTAACTTCAGATACATCCTTTCCTTCTTTACCAATTCATACTACTTCCTCTCATTTTTTTCTTCTGAATATACAACCTATTTATCTTCTGATATCTAAAGCTGTATTTATTTTCTATTGCTTCATAACAAATTATCACAAATGTAGAGGTTTAAGCCAACATACATTTATTATCTTACAGTTTATGTGTGTCAGGGGTCCAGGCTCACCTTGCTGGCTTCTTGCTCCAAAAAGCCTCTGAAGCTCCCCATCATGGAGTCTCTTTCCATCCTAGCATAGTATAGTAACTCATTTCAAGTTAAACAAGAGAATCTCCCTATTGTTCTTGGTCTCTGACTACTAAGTACGGTTTTAAGGGCTTACCTAATTCATTTGGGTTCAACCAGGATAATTCACTTTTGATGAACTCAAAACCAACTGGTTAGGGACATATTATATCTTCACATTTCACCATTGCCATATCATAAAAGTGAAATTCATCATATTCAAAGGTCCTATTCACACTCAAGGGGAGGAGATACAGGGGTGGGTGCCAGAGGTAAGAATCTGGTGGTCATCTCAGAATTCTGCCAGCCACAACCTCTCTTCACCTCCTGCCTGAATATGTTGGCCTCTCTCACTCAGATCTTCCTGCCTCCTACTGCCCCAGTCAAACTAGTCACAAGTCCATCCCTAGTACAATAGTGATCTTTTTGATAGATAAATTTGATCAAATAACTACTCAGTTCAATTCTTTGAAGGTTTGTCATAATAAACAGGGTAAAACAAATTCCTTTATGTGTCATAAAGATTCTTATGTGACATTACGACCCTCGCTACTTTCCATCTTGCTTCTCCTCTCCCAACACTAAATATTTTGCTTCAGTAAGTGAACATACATTTCCCCCATATATAGTATTTTTAAAAAATTGTTCCAAGTCTTTGAATGGGGTCGTCCTCTAATTTCTTGGTATCTTACCCTCTATCACGCACACTGATTGTCTAATAAAGTACCCCTCATCTTCCATGTCTTATTTCCTTGGTGGTGCTTTACAGATTCAGCTGCTTTTCTCTGTGTTCCAGCTGCACTTTCTTTACTACTCCATTGGTGCTGCCCTTGGAGGCAGAAGAGGAAGTCACATGCCTGAGCCATGCCTGTGATCTGTGGGGAGAGAGACCTAACACAGATGTATAGGCACTGAGGCTAAGGAGTCTTCTGGGTAAAGAAATCAAGCTCTGTCCTCTTTCAGATTCAGGCTGAGCTGGTGATGTCTGCACAGCTGGCAGAGTGGCTTGGCTCAGAGACCTTCCGAGGAGTCAAAAGGCCCTTTGGGAAGCTTATCTCCTCGCCAGGCTCACAATGCTGCATTTCTATGGGTCCGAATCCTATGGCTGTGTGAGGAGATTGCTGTGCTGCTTCTCTAGTTCTGCCAGATTTCCTTATGACCCAAAACACTAGAAAACACTAACAGGAGAGGGCTGTGTCCTCCTACTCTGCTGCAGCCTGTGGACTGACCTTGATCCCAAGAAGATTTTGGGCAGGGGAGAAGTGAAGAGGGTAACCATGGTGTGGAGGAGTGGCATGGCTGCCGTGACCATGGAAGCCATAGGAGAGACTTTAGATCCTAAAAGACTGGTTGTGGTAGCAGCTGGGCCTGGTGGGAGAGGAGTTGCTTAGAGCCACCATGAAATAAGTGAGGAGGCCTTAGGGTGGAGACCCGCAGTGCTAGTCAAACTGAAGAACTCGTGTTCCATACTGATTCTCATTTAGAACTGCCTTTATTATTGTTCCTGTCCTTTTAGTAGACAGACATGGAATTCCAACTCCTTCACATATATGAAATTTAACAAATACTGGGATAAAGAAATAAGTGAGATGGGAGTGGTGGTACAGACTTGTAATCCTCACAACTTGGGAGGCTGAGGCAGAAGGATTGCAAGTTCAGGGCCTGCGTAACAGAGAGACCTTGAGTCAAGATAAAAAGCAAAGAGTGGGTGGAGTATGCAGCTCAGTGGTGGAGCGCTTGGAAAGCATGTATTAAGCCCTGGGTTCAAGCCCCCAATACTGTAAAAAATTAAAAAAGAAAAAAAAGAAAAAAAAAGAAGAAATGAATTATTTATATTTCTTTTTCAGTACTGGGGATAGGCATGTGCTCTATCATGAAACTGCACCACCAGCCCCCTTTACTTACTTACTTACTTATTTATTTATTTATTTATTTTATTTTATTTTTTTATCACATAGGCTGCCTCTAGCCTCTAACTTGTGATCTTCCTGCCTCCATTTCCCAAACTGCTGGGATTACAGTTGTGTGCCACCTCACCTGGTTTATGAATTATTATTTTCACTGTATGAAATGGAGCTCTGTCACATATGGGAGCAGCATACCTATGGAACTTTGAGCACACACTGGGACTATGGATTTAGTCTTTGGTAGAGGCCACTGGAAAATTTATGGGGTTCCCTGTTACAAAATTTAAAAATCATCATAAGAAAGTATATATTCATGGGTTTTTGGTACAAAATCATAATTTATCTTTTTTCAGAGATGCCTAACATCACCTGTCTTGTAGCTCATCCAGTGGAGATTTCCTTTCCTCCTATTCTCTGCAGAGTTCATGTTAGACCACTGGAGTGAGAAGGGTGGGAGATGTGGGGAGTTGCTCCACAGCGGTTCATGATTTGAAAATACCAGCAGAGATAATCTCTAGGGCCACCTTCCTGCTTCATGTGTCCCTGGCAATTGTGTCGAATTTATCCTATTTGATCATGAAACATGGCTTACTTGGAATGACTAACCTCTTTCATTTCTACCCAGGGTTAAAAGAACAAAATAAAACAAACAAACAAAAAGGAAGAAAGAAAGAAAAAAGAAGAAAAATCCCTTTCTCTTATTGGGCTCAAAGTTTGGTGAGGCTAAATGTGAGCAGTTCAGAACTGGTTGTACAGAGACATTGGTCAGCAAATTTGTATATGATTAAATGACTGGCTCCAATGTAATTCCATTAGCCCCATTTTTTTTGTAGAAACAATTAGAAAATTCAAATGCTGTATTCATAAATTGCATTTGGGACTTGATGATGGTATTTTCTCCCCAACTGGAATGCCTCTGTGAGTTGCTCTCTTATTCCCATTTATTTTTCCTTTATGCTTGAGCCTAATTCACAAGTGGGTCCTAATGAAAGCATTTTGTGCAATATTTTAACTGTTAAGATTGCTATCCATAGTGGTCTTGGGATTCTGACAGAGTGCCACTCGTTTGACTACTCATCTAAAAAAAATTTAAGAAAAAGAGATCTCAGGAAATGTGGCAAAATGGCTAACATTTGAATGTAACTTTTTGTTTAAGTTCATATATTTCAATGATACTCATCTTGCCATTGACTTAGACTCTTCATGTTTTGATATAGAATGAAATCTTTCAGTAGTTGTCTTATAGCAAACAATCATGTTTTTGTGTGCTTATATTAAAATAGTATTTTCTTTTTTATTAGTACCTTAATTGTACATATTTATGGGATAGAGGGTAATAATTCAATTCATATATACCATGTGCAATTATCAAATCAAGATTATTAATTTTTCTATCTCCTTAAACATTGTAAAAATTTTTTTTATTAACACATAATAATAATTGTACATTATTATCAGATAAAGTATGGTTTTTTCTTTACTTGTATATACTATAGTGAGATTCATTGTGGAATTTTCATAAAATTACATCTTGTATTTTGCACTTGTTTTCTCTCTCTTTGTCCTTTAACTTTCTTCCTCATCCTTCTGATTATACCATCCTCCTCCCACTAGTCTTTTTCCCCATCTTGATGAGTACTCTTATATTTTTCCATCATATATATATATATATATATATATATATA
This sequence comes from Pedetes capensis, assembly GCA_007922755.1. NCBI lineage: Eukaryota > Metazoa > Chordata > Mammalia > Rodentia > Pedetidae > Pedetes > Pedetes capensis. Next base: position 1,146 of record VMDO01008106.1, on the reverse strand, counting down.
CACATATATATAAATATATATATGTGTGTGTGTATATATATATATATGCACATACATATATATACATACACATATACACATTTTTAGTCCACTCATCTGTTGGTGGACATCTGGGCTTATTTCATTTCCTTGCAATTGTGAAGAGAGCTGTAATAAACATGGAAGTGCTGACATCCCTGTGATATGATGAGCTATCTTCCTTTGGGCATATACCCGGAAGTGGCATAGCTGGGTCATATGGTAGTTCTATTTTTAGTTTTCTGAGGAACTTCTGTACTGATTTCCACAATGGCTATACTAGTTTACAGTCTTACCAACAGTGTAAAATGCTGCATCCTCATCAGCATTTGTTATTCTTTGTTTTGTTGATGTTAGCCATTCTGACTGTGATGCAATGGAATCTAAGTGTAGTTTTGATTTGTATTTCTCTGATGGATAAGGATATTGAACATTTTTTCATGTCTTTTGGCCATTTGTATTTCTTCTTTTGAAAACTGTCTATTCTATTCCATTGCCCACTTATTTATTGGACTTTTTGTTACTTTGGTGTTTAACATTTTTAGTTCTTTATATATTCTAGATATTAATCCTCTGGCAGATGTATGGGTAGCAAAGATTTCCTTCTATTTGGAGGACTCTTCCTTTATTAATTGTTTGCTGTGCAGACAATTTTATGTAATCCCATTTGTCAATTCTTAGTGTTATTTCCTGGGCTACTGGAGTCTTGTTAAGTGCTTGCCTATGCCTATGTGTTGGAGTCTGTTCCTTACATTTGCTTGTAGTTGTTTCAAAGTTTCCAGTTTTATATTGAGATCTTGATCCATTTTGAATTGATTTTCATCCAAAGTAAGAGATATAGGTCTACTTTCATTCTTTTACATATGCATATCCAGTTTCCCCAGCACCATTTTTTTTATTAGAAATTTTTAATGTACATCATGTGATTTATTTTGACATGCTTTTCGTTGTGACAATTTTCATATATGCAATTTGATAAGCATTATTCATATAGGTTACCCCTTACCCTCCTCTGTTTCCCCCCTCCCCCCTTCCTATCTAAGTTTCCCATCCAAGTCTTCTCTATCTTTTACTATATAGTATTTTTCTATATGTCCTTGGGTTCCATTTCTGTTTAAGATAGAAACT
>VMDO01008105.1:47756-86357 GCA_007922755.1 Pedetes capensis | reverse complement strand
AATGGTGTTGAAGGACGAAGTGGAAGCTGCCTTGAAAGAACTGGCGAAACACAAAGCTCCAGGAATTGATGGGATACCAATAGAGATGTTTCAACAAACAGATGCAGCACTGGAGGTGTTAACATGTTTATGCCAACAGATTTGGAAAACTGCTACTTGGCCAACTGACTGGAAGAGATCCATATTTGTGTCTATTCCCTAAAAAGGGGATCCAACTGAATGTGCAAACTATCGGACAATATCATTAATATCACACACCAGCAAAATTCTACTAAAGATCATTCAGAAGCGACTGCAGCAATATATAGACAGGGAATTACCGGAAAATCAAGCGGGATTCAGAAGAGGGTGGGGAACTAGGAACATCATTGCTGATGTCAGGTGGACATTAGCTGAAAGCAGAGAATATCAGAAAGATGTCTATCTATGTTTTATTGACTATGCAAAGGCATTTGATTGTGTGGATCATAACAAATTATGGATAACACTTCGGAAAATGGGAATACCAGAACACCTAATTGTGCTCATGAGAAATCTGTACATGAACCAGGAGGCAGTTGTTTGAATAGAACAGGAAACACTACATGGTTTAAAGCTGAGAAAGGTGTGCGTCAGGGCTGTATACTTTCACCCTATCTCTTCAATTTATACGCTGAGCAAATAATCCGAGAAGTTGGACTTTATGAGGAAGAACGTGGCATCAAGATTGGAGGAAGACTCATTAACAACCTACGTTATGCAGATGACACAACTCTGCTTGCTGAAAGTGAAGAGGATTTAAAAAGATCATAGCCTTCAACATGGGTTGCGACTAAACATCAACAAAACTAAAATACTTATGACTGGGTCAGTATGCAACTTCACAATAAATGGAGAAAAGATTGAGGTTGTCCAAGATTTTGCTTTGCTTGGCTCTATAATCAACACCCGTGGAAGCAGCAGTCAAGAAATCAAAAGAGGCATTGCTCTAGGAAAAGCTGTGGCAAAAGATCTCTTTAGAGTATTGAAAAGCAAAGATGTCACATTGAAGATGAAGGTGCATCTGACTCATGCCATGGTATCTTCAGTGGCATCATATGGTTGTGAAAGCTGGACATTGAACAAGAGAGACAGAAAAAGAATTGATGCTTTTGAATTGTGGTGCTGGAGATGTCTATTGAATATACCATGCACTGCCAAAAGAACCAACAAATCTGTCCTAGAAGAAGTACAACCAAAGTGCTCCTTGGAAGCAAGAATGGCCAGACTGCTTCTTACATATTTCGGACATGTAGTCAGGAGAGAACAATCCCTGGAGAAGAACATCATGTTTGGAAGAGTGGCAGGTCAACGCAAAAGAAGAAAATCCTCCACCAGATGGATTGACACAGTGTCTGCAACAACGGGCTTAAACATAAATAAGATCATTTGCCTGGCACAGAATTGGCAAGTGTTTGGATCTGCTGTACATAGGGTGGCTATGAGTCGGACTCGACTCAATGGCACCTAACAACAACAAGAAGCACCCTTGCTTGGTTTCATGCACTAGGCATTGACAGGTTTATGGAGCACTTAGGAGATGCCAGCCTTTGTTTTAGGAGGTGCATTACAAAGGTATATAGGACCCTATTCTTCTTGCCAGATGGTGGTTCAGAGATAGTACAAAAGACAGGAAAAGAGCAGCAATGTGGTATGGTAACAGCCAGCTTGGAGTCTTATTCCTGGTGAGATGCAGGTAAGGGACTGTGGCCTGAACAGGCTTGGAGCATTTCTATAGTCTTCCCGGTCTGTTTAGAGGTGGTAGAGACCATCAGCTGTTCACACTGGCCTCACATTTTAACTGGAGACACGCTTGAATGCTGAAGCTGAGCAGCAGCTTTTCTTTTTCTTTTTTTCTTTTTTCCTACCATCTACACTGGTGAGGATTTTTCTTCAACCACAGTGTTTTCTTCAGAAAAACTACATTTGAGTTCCAAGCTATTTGTTTAATCTTCTAATCTTAGAGACTTTAAACAAACTAGAAATGTCTTTCCTGGACGGGTGAATGACTCTTAAAGCAGAGGAATTGGGTGAGTGATTGCACACCATCTCTCCCTTTAAGGTCATCCTATTCCAGAAAGCTGCCTTTATTTTTTGACCACTCGATGGGAATCCACAAGAGAGTGGAATTTAGTCAAGCCAGCTCTGCTTCCATGGAATAAAATATAACCAGATTAAGTGTAGTAGACCAAATAGAAATAAAACTTGTAGGGCTTTAGCCATTTCATAAACAATTTTTAATTTTTCCCAGAATTTAATTTAATACTCCATAGAGTGTCCAGGCATTGGTTCGATCTCAGAAAACTTGTCCTTTGGATATTGATTTAAGATTGAGGTTCCATGTGTTGTCATTTGACCATGAGACTAGAATGTAACTAAATCTTACCTTTTAAGTAACAGAGGCTAAATTATAGCTGAGTAGCAAAATTAAGATAAAGCAATATAGCATTTAATTTTATCTTGTCTTGGGTGTAAAACCATAAGGCATGGGACCCTGGTAATGTAGACTTGAGAAAGTAGCCTGATTACCCAACCACTTTCTGGCTCCTGATACTTAATATCAGCTTGACATCTCAAGTCATTTGTCTTCCATGCTGACAGAATAGAGCCACTGCCATTTAGGACAAATGACTCATATTTGGAAAATCAGAAGTCTGTGGAATAGAAAGTGAGCTGTCTTGTATGGCCCAGGCTATTCTAGTACACGTTTTCACAGATACCATCCTACATGTTGGAATTCCCAGGGAGATAAAGATTACCCCAAACATGGCCGGTCCCAGGAGCTCATCTAGCCCACTTGGAAGCCCGACCCCTCTCCTCCGGGGCAAATGACCCTTACCCTATATCTGGGTCATTTGCTCCCATTGAGTCCTATGGGGCAAGAAAGCAACGGGGCACCTTTGTCACACATCCAAGTATCTCACTCTTCCCCCCTCCCATCGACTGGGCCAAGATGGCACCCAAGGTAGGGTAACATCTAAAGCTCCCCTGGTGCCCTATTTCTGATTCAACCCTGTTCCCCTGATTGGCTGGCTATCAGGCCATGTAAACTGGAGCTCAGAGTTCAACAGCCTTTCTGAGCACCATCCAAAACAAGTTCACCAGGGTCTTTGTAGTTCCTTAAGGGCCCACTTACTCGTCTGCCTAGCCTAGCATTTACCCTTCTCCGACCTGCCTTCATCATACTTCAACCCACCTGCCACCTCTATCCGACCCCGACCTCTATAATGCCAGATACCCTCCACAGACGGACAGCTTGGAAAGGCAAGACTCCTAGAGGCAAGCCTCCGAAAGTCAAGTGCAGGGCCTCCGAAGTGATAAAGGCTGTGAGCCACAAGAGCAACCACACCTGGGAGTCTCTGCCCCAGTGGCAGAGAGAGCAGCTGAGCACTTCCCTTCTCCAACTGCCCTTTCCCCTCTCCCTATTCTTCCATTCCTTTTCCCTCCATTGTGAATAAGCCCCTGTCCTTTTATCCTGTGCATGACACTCCTTTCTCCAGCCCACAGCATCACAACCAGGTGCAGCATCGGGGCACCCACCTCTTGCTTCTACCCACAATGCAGAGAGAGAGAAACTCCAGAAAGAACCTGACACTACAGAGCAGTATAGGATGGGCCAGTGTTTCTAAAATTGTGCCATGAAAAGTGAAACATTTTTATTTTGTACTTGTATTTATATTTATATTTGCATATTCTGGAGAATATGAGCATATTATCAAAACTGTGATTTCATTAAATAGGCTAAACCTATTTAAATGAAAGAAGTAAATCAATGTAAATAAAAAGGTGTGTTATTTAGCTTGTACATCTGGTAATGGCAAAATACCTTACAGAACCAGCTTATGGAAGGAAAGATTTATTGGGGTTCACAATCCAGAGGGTTTCAATCCAGAAAGGCAGGGCAGTCATGGCAGTGGGGCAGGTGGCAGGGCCTCTGTCAGAGGACCTCACATCATGCAAGCAAGAAGCAGAGAGAACTTACCAGAAGTGGGCATCTGAATAAAGCATCCAAATGCCTGTCTCCAGTGACATGCTCCTACTGGCTAGGTCCTATCTCCCAAAGTTTCATAGCTTCTCAAAAATCTGGGAATTAAGCATTCAAATGCATGACAATTGGCGGACATTTTAGATTCAAACCATAACAACTATTAAGCAAATAATAGTACAAACTGAAGATGATGTGGAAGCACAAAAGTCATCCTTCAGGGCTCAGATTGTGATAGGAGGCTGGTTTCAAATCCTAGCTTTGCTGGTTACTAGGGGTGTTGCTTTGAATAGGCTGCTCATACTCTGAAACCTTCAGTCTCTTCAAGTATAAAACGGAGAAAATACCACCTTCTACATAAGTAGTTGTAAGGATTAAATGGACACATAAAGTCCTTTACATTGTCTCTGTCACATAGGAAAAGCTCAATATCCATAGTTACTGGCATTATGATCACGGATAACAGTTGCTTTTAAAACTGCGTATTTCCTGAACTAATAAAGACTCAGTTTTGTCCTAGGCTCTGAGACCAGAGAGAGAGTTGAGACATAATCCCTACTTTCAAGTTGCATAAAGTCTTGGGACAAAAGGAAGAATGTATATAGACAGTTGGAAGTTAATGTGTAGAATGGTAGTACCAGTGTGTGCTGTATGACCAGCAATCTGGTGAAAAGTATATCCACATATATATTATAACATTTACAAAAAAGGGTGAGTACCGTACAATTTGCAAATAATAACAAAATTAACAACACTTTTTATTTTAGATTCTACTCAGTTGATTCTCAAAGATATTCTTTTATTGATTTTGGCTGAACTTTTACCATAATCAATCTCTGATTATAACTGCCAAGGAAATATAGTCCTGATGTGAATGCTTATTGCTATTTTCAGGTACATTAGTGAATAAAGTGAAAGTGAAACAATGAAGATCTGTGTTGGAACTTCATTTATTCATCGCTTATATGAGTGATTTTTGCTGAACTGGATAATGCTTTTAGAATATTAGAAGAATATTTCCTATGTTTTTGGTTGTTGTTGGTACATGCCATCAAGTTGGATGTGGCTCATGGTGACCCTAAGTACAGCACAACAAAACACTACCCAACACTGCACCATGCACATGATCTTTTTATGTTTGAGCCCAATGTTTTAGCCACTAAGTTTCTTCTCTTTTTGAGTTGTGAAAAATGAAGCCTCAGGGGCCTTACTTCATTCTTGTCATTAAGGTCAACTCAACTTTAAGGAGGCAACCCTTCCCCAGTTGTGTCTTGAATGCCTTCCAGGCTGGGGGGCTCATTTTCTAGCACTATATTTGACAGTGTTTCTCTGCTATTCTCAGGGTTTTCAGTGGCTAATTGTTTTGGGAGTGGGCTGCCGGATCCTTCTCCCTAGTCTAAGTCAGGAAGCTCAGCTGAAACCTGTTCACTATGTGTGGACCTGCTGATATCTTAAATATGGGTGGCATTGCTTTCAGCATCACAGCAACACATAAGCCCCCACAATACCGCAAGCCAACAGACACATTGGGGGCTGTTTTGGGTACTATTCAAAAAATAACAACTGTGACACACTTTTAAATTTAATCTGCATAGTTAATGTTTCTTTATTACTTTCTTAAATCTATACCAAGGATTGTCAAATTACACCAAAATCGACTACAACCCCAGCCCACCTTGATTGTACAAAACCACGTTTTATTGCAACGAGAGCACACCTATTTGTTTTCCTGTTGTCTGTGTCTTCCAAGCTACAACTACACAGGTGAAGAGTTGCAACAGGGATGGCCTAGAAAAACTAAAAGATTTACTATCTAGCTCTTTAAAAACAAAGTTTACTGACTCCTGGTCTAGAAAGTCAACAAAATGATAAACTAAACTCTGTACATGTTTTAAGTAATCCATGACCTATTTGAAGTTAACCATATGCTGGCGTTGACTGTGGAGTTAGGAAGAAATCCACAGTAGCTCATGGTTATGTAATATGTCCACAGTGCACTTACAGTTGACATAAATAATCTCAAGGATACAGATAATAGCAAAATATAGCAAAATAATTAGGAAGTGATAAATTTTAAAATATAATTTATTTAGTTTCAAGTTTGCATAATTAACTTTTTAATAATGGTCAGGCTTAACAATGGGCTCACAAAATTCCTGAACACTTTATAATCAGCTCTCAGAATCTAATATGAGATGACTCCAGCACACCATTGGAAACAGCTGTTTTGTGCCTAGGGAACTGATGGTGCAGATGGGAGGATTATCTCTTTTGTGGGCATGTGCTACATTTGTCTGGCTAATGATTAGGATAGGCTCCATAGGGTGAAAGGAGAGGAAATTAAGAAGGGAAGGATGAGAGATCTTTGAAGGATGAGTAGGATTTAGACTGAAGAAATCATTTTTATAAACATTTCTTGAGAACCTAGAGATGTGGGCTCAGAGCTGGAGATACAAAGATGAGTAAGAAATAAGCCTTGTTTTCAGAGTTTGTAACTAAAGGAGGGTCTATAGCCACAGCACCCTGGTGTCAGATCTCAGAAGCCAAGCAGAGCTGGGCCTGGTTAGTACTTGAATGGGAGACCACCTGGGAACACTGCGTGCTGTGCGCTTGGGAGAAGGATCTGACAGACCACTCCCCAAAAAACAATCAGCCATTGAAAACCCTCTGAATAGCAGGCATGGCACAGTGTCGGGTAGCATTTCATTCTGTTGTACATAGAGTAGCTATGAGTGGGACCCGACTCAATGCCACCTAACAACAACAGCTAAAGAAGGAGTTTCTTTCAGTCAATCAAGCAATCCATGCATCATCATTTCTTGCTCTCCTACTCTGAGCCTCATGCCATGAATTTGATAGTGAGTCAAATATCACAAACAAATAATTATAATGCAAAGTGTACTATAATAGAATTATGTGAAAATGTTATAGAGACATAGAACAAGAAAAGCTTAATTTTCTGGAAGAACTGGAAAGAATTTTTGTAGAACCCCTTAGATTTTACACCCCACATATGCAGGTCACTCTCTACTTGCAAAACTAATTTTTTTGTTATCTCTGGAAAGGCTATGGTCTTATCTTTCTTGCCTTTTGCTCTTCATTTGACTTGGCTTGTCAGACTGCATTTGCCTAACCAAATCTGAACCACTCTTTAATACTCAGTTCTAGCCTGATCTCCTTCCAGAAGCTTCCATTGACCTTCAGGTCATGGTTCTGCCTGTTCCCTCTGAACCCCTGCAGATCTTCCTTTCCTTTCTTCTTTCCTTCCTTCCTTCTTTCCTTTCTTTCCCCCGCCTCCTCCTCCTCCCCCTCCCTTTTCCTCCTCCTCCTCCCTCTCCTCCTCCTCTTCTTCTTCTTCCTCTTCCTCTTCCTCTTTTCTTACTAGGAGATTGAATCCAGGGACTAATGCATACCAGGCAAGTGATCTCCCACTGAGCTACACCCTAGCACCATTTTTACTTTTTGTTTTTAGACAGAGTCTTGGTAAGTTAGGCTGGCTGCATCTGGTCTTGAAATCATGATCATCCTGCCTCAGCCTCCCAAGTCTCTGATATAACAGGCATCTTCCACAGTGCCTGGCAGCATTTCCTTACTGTAAAATTCTCTCAGAAATTTTGTTTATGTATTTATTTTGCGGTATTTGGGGGCTGAACTCAGGGCCTCATGCAGACTTCGCACATGCTCTACTGCTGAGCTGCACCCCTTGCTTTTTTTCTACTTTTTATCTTGAGACAGAGTCTCTCTAGTTGCAAAAGCTACCTCTGGCCTTGAACTTGCAATCCTCCTGCCTCTGCATCTTGCGTTACTGGGATTACAGGCATGTAGCCTGGCTTTCTATTCCCGGTGTGCATCAGTGTAAGGTGGGCTGAGCATGCTTGCAACAGTCAGTAGGATTCAGAATTCTAGAGACCTGTTCCATCTAAAGTTTGAAAATGAAGACTTGTACATTTTTGCAAGCCCGTAAACTCTCTGTTTCATGGAATAAGCATTTGACAGAATATGACCAAAAAAATGAAGATACAAAGTGCTTTTTACAAAAGAGTCTGAGGCTAGAAGATGCTATATGATGTGGTAAAAAGGAGTCATCTTAGCTTCCAGTGGACCTATGTTTAAATTACTAGATGTCTTCAGATGAGTTATTGAGTCTTTTTGACATTTTATTCTTTTACCTGGAAGTGGAGGATGATGTACCTATCTCACATAATTATTGTGAAGATTAGTAGATCATGAGGTTATGGACTGAATGTAACTCTTTTTTTTTTTTTTTTTTTTTTTTTTTGTCCTTAGTGCCTTTCACTGAGTTTGCTTACAATATGTATTTGTTAAGAGAATGATTGATTTAGCTCTCAGTTATTACTATGAAATCACTTAGAAATGTCAATACTTCCCCCTACTACGAAAAATACATAGACATTTTCTCCACTCATATGGCTAAAGTACCAACTTACTTAAAACTGATTAGGGAAATAAATGAAACTAATATTAAAAGAAGAAGTGAAATTAAGCACTCATGGATTTGTTAACATGATCCAATTCCTTCCTGTGGTTACGCAATTTAGATATGTCTGTACTGTTTCCTAAAATCTCAGTGTACTTCAAATGTCCATTCATTAGGTGGGGGATGTTGTCCTTTCCAAGCTGTCTGTGCTTACAGATTCCCAAGTTGTAAACCAACCTAAATTTCCTATGGTGAGCAACTGGGAGTGAGCAGAGGTATATATTTTAGGTAAACAATGCTCTCCACTATGCTATTTCTTTTTTCTTTTTTCTTTCTTTTTTTCTTCAGTATTGGGGGTTGAACCTAAGCCACTGCACACTTGACAAGGGCTTTACCACTGAGCTATACCCACAGCCCCTTTTTTATTTTTTATTTTAATACAGGCTTTCGCTAAATTGTACAGGCTGCCTCTGTCCTCAAATTTGTGATTCTCCTGCCTCAGCCTCTCAAGTTGCTGGAATTACAGGAGTGCACCACAGTACTTGGCTTATATTGATGCTTTTTAACATTCTTATGCTATGCCCATTAGCCTGCAGCCCGTACCACTGTGGTGTCCGATCCCATCAGATACTGGAAGCTAAGCAGGGTTGGACCTGGTTAGTACTTAGATGGGGGACTGCCTGGGAACACCAGGTGCCTGGGAACACCAGAAGGACCCTGCAACCCACTCTCAAAACACAATCAGCTATTGAAAACTGTATGAATAGCAGAGAAGCATGATAATAGTGTTTCCTCTGTTTTATATAGGGTTGGCTATGAGTCAGATACCAACTTGATGGCACCTAACAACAACAACAACAAAAACACAGAGGCATACCAAAAGCAGTCATTATGAAGAATGAGGCCTGTTATACATTCTTCCTTAGTATATTCCTTTGCATCAGTGTCAACTTTTAAAAACTGACATCTATTTACTGATTCATGACTAGGATTAAGTCACTTTACCACATATGGTAGGCTGAATAATTGTCCCACACAAGTGCCCATGTCTAATCTCCAGAACCTGTGACTATGTTGGCCTTCATGGCAAAAGGAACTGTGGTTAAGTTAAGCATCTTAACATAGGAAGCATATTCTGGATTGTGCAGGTGGGGGAGGTATAATGACAAAGGTCTTCAAAAGGTAGAAAACTGGATGCAATGACTCCTGCCTGTAATCCCAGCACACAGAAAGTTTGAGCCAGGAGGATTGTGAGTTCAAGGTCAGCCTGGGCTGCATAGTGAGACCATGCTTCAAAGTAAAAAAAAAAAAAAAAGGTTGGGGATGAGCACTTGCTTAGAATACATGAAGCCATGGGTTTGACTCCCTAGTACCAAAAATACAAATAATTAATAAATAAATAAATAAATAAATAAATAAATAAATAAATAAGATGGAAGAGAGGACCCTGAAGAGTCAGAGAACCAGGTAAGGATGGAAGCAGAGGCTGTATTTGTATGATTGTGATTTCTGGAGGAGGGCGTGACAAACCAATTCTGGCAGCCTCTTGAAAATGGAAAGGGCAAGGAAACAGGTTATTTCTTAAACCTTCAGGAAGGCTGCAATCTTACCTACACCTTGATTTTAGCCCAGTAAATTCTATTTTGGATTCCTAACACCCAGAATTGTAAAATAATCAGTTTGTGTTGCTTTTAAACCATGAAGCTTATGATAATTTGCTACATAGCTACACAAGGCAAACACATCTCACTCCTACCCAGTATCCAAATGATTCTTTGTAATCTGACCTTCTGCTTTGTCTGCAAGGATTGCCACCATTAAAACTCCTATCCCTGACTGAGTCTGAGCACTGTGTACTTCCTTTAGTCACACTGGGGCCATTACTGTCCCTTGAAAGCTCTCAGAACACAGCAGGTGAACACACCTACCTGCAGATATAAACACACACATGCCATTCTTGAATAGCCAGTTTCCTTACTTCCACATATCTTAATAACCAAATTCTACCAGTCCTTCCAACTTCCTGGCTGTTTCAAAATAATTTTCCTGACTTTTTCACACCACCAATTTCTCTTGTCACTGAGCATTTATAACTAGCTGTATGTAGTTTGATATTTTGTAACTGGATGTATGTGACAGAGACAGGACACATGTTTTATTTTTCTCCTACAACCCTTTTGCTACAGAACTAGATAAATCATTAAATTCAAAAACACTGGTTGCTTTAGTTATTCTGCAGGATGTGCTGAACTGTCAAACTTTGTTTAGGGGTTCTTTGCTGAGCTCCAGATCCTATTAATCTTATATAGCTTCAGATATCATCAGGTCACAGCTAAGTGTTGTAACTCCAAAATAACTCTGAGCAGGCTATGAGTTTCTGGCTAGTTAGGGGTAGCTCTCACACTGAACATGGCTCTGAAATTGCATGCTAGCATGGGTTGTTGTTAGGTGCTCTTGAGTCAGGCCCGACTCTTAGGAACCCTATGTACAGCAAAGCAAAACACTCTCCAACACTATGCCATACCCAGCACTATTGTCAATGCTTTTCTGCTGTTCGTAGGTTTTGATGGCTGATTATTTTTGGAATGGGCTACCAGGTCCTTCTCCCAAGCCTTCAGCACCTGGTATTCCCAGGTGGTCTCCCATACAAATACTAAGCAAGCCCAATCCTCCTTAGTTCCCAAGATCTAACAAGATCAGACACTAGAGTAGGGCTTGAGTTTCCAGCTAGTTAGCGGTGGACCCCATACTGAACATGGCCCTAAGAGTTCATGGGAAGTCAGTACAAAGTCATGCATCAATTCTGTGTAGTCTGTGCTACCAAAAATATTTGTTCTCTTTTCTGTCTGAATTGATTGCATCAGACTTGCTACCTCCCTAAATTTAGTGCTAATTCCAGTCTAATGTTGACTTGCAAAATAGTGGTAACTGATTTTGTTTCTGTAAACAGTACTTTCCTTATATGGGATAATATTCTCTACATATTTGCTCAGCCAGAGCCTCTCCCTCCCTCTCTCCCTCCCCCTCTCTCCTCTCTCTCTCTCTCTCTCTCTCTCTCTCTCTCTCTCTCTCTCTCTCTCTCTCCTCTGTCTCTCAGTGATTGTCATGTTTCATGTTCATTCTTTAGTTACATTTCACCAAGTACTTCTTTTGAGGCACAGCATATGCCCCTGTGACGAATGAACCTAATATTTTACTACTGATTGACAAATCTTCCTCACATTAGTATTATTTTCCAACAGAGTAAAAATAAATTCAGTGGAGGCAACAGCAATATTCTGTCCCTGCTGACTACACCAAAATTATACAAGAAGCACTTCCTCCATGTGACTTAACTTCTTTGCTCAACTTCAGCTATTACTATTGGAACTCTGCTGCCTCTTGAGAAGGAAGTGACTGCCTTTTATGATGGCACAGGACTCACCAGCTCTGATCTGATTAAATTACCTATGCTCAAAAGTTTGTCCAAGGGAAGTCAGATTTTCATTAAAAATATATAAACAAGACTAGTGAAAATTCTGTGTCTGTGTCCTGAAGCTGTAATGGCTTTTGGTGATTGCTGCATTAAAGATATATAAGACAATACAAGCTAATCTAGAACCAGAGTTTTTCAAAAGTTGAGGTAAAAGTAATGCAGTTCTCCTAAAGGAAATATCTGTAAAGATTAAGAAAATTCCAGCATTTAAACACTGCAGCACAGTTAATTATGTATGTTGGGCAGTAGAAGAAGCCCACTAAGTAGCCCTTTTGTTTCCTGTCTGAGTCCTACTCCAGTCCACCTCCAATACCACTGCCACAGTGATTTTTTAAAATCGTCATAAGGTCTAGCCCATTCCCTACACCTTGCTGAAGATCCTCATAATCTAGACCCCACCTGCTTTTCTAGACTCAGTTATGCCACTCCACCTCATGTGCTATGCCCCAGGGATGCCAGCTGCCTAGAAGTGCCCCAAATCTCTGTGCTGGTTCATGCATCACTTCCGTTATTCATCTTATTACCTTCATAGCAAAGCCCACTTCTTTGTCTGCTTGGAAAATGCCAATTCCTAGTTTTACAAAACTAAATATTCTTGACCATACTATTTGTAATATGGAAAAACTAGAAATCTTGCAAATGTCATCACCATAGGATTGTTGTATAGTCACATAATTGTTGTTGTTGTTGTTGTTAGGTGCCATCAAGTTGGTATCCAACTCATAGTGATCCTATGTACAACGGAAAAACACTATTGTCAGTGCTTCTCTGCGATTCATAGGGCTTTCAATGGTGGGTTGATTTTTGGGAATGGGTTGCCAGGTGCTTCTCCCAAGCCTACAGTATCTGGTGTTCCCAGGTGGTCTCCCATCCAAGTACTAACCAGGCCTGACTCAGTTTAGCTTCCGATATTGACAGGATCTGACACCATAGTGCTACAGCTGCAGGCTAGTCATATAATGGGATATATATTATATAACAACAAAATAGAACTGAGTATAATTACATAAATAGTATGATAACACAGTATTGAGCAAACAAGCCAGACACAAAAGAATGCATGTATATTGTTCACTTTGTACCAAGTTCAAAAATCAGTCAAAATTAATGTATGATGTTAGAACCCAGGAAAGTGGTTACCCTTGAGGAGGCTTGTGGCTGGGATATTCTGGGATGCTGGTAGTGTTCTGTGTCATGATTAAATGCTGTTTATAAAGGTGCATTCCTCTTGAAATTTTATTAAGCTGTATTCTCATGATTTTAAAAATTTTCATGAATATATTTTTTAAAAGTAGAAAGAAAAAACAAAATCCAATTCAAGCACTATTTTGACAAAATAAATGGAATTATTCACTAAATATCTGTGTTTTACCTCTATATTTTGCATTTTTCTTTATATTTGCATTTGGTACATTGACCGGAATTTTGTCGACAATTTTCCATTTACCCTTCCCAATTCCCTCTTGCTCCCTTTTCTGGCTCATTCTGTATCCCAAGAAGCTTGCTTGGATTGTCTGCAGACAATCATGGAATGATTGGGAAGAAGTCTTCCCAAGAGAGTTAGAAAACCAGGTAGAAGTGGGATTGTCCTTCATGACCTGACCTTGGAAGTTAGGCAGCCTCATTAATGTTGCAAACTATTCATTAGAAGAAAGTCTCTAAAGCTAGGCCATATTCAAGAAAATTGATCCATTTCCCCAGAGTCTAACTAAGTATGTGGTGCATAATTTGTTGTTGTTAGGTGCCATCAAGTTGCATCTGATTCATGGCTACCCCACGTACAGCAAAAGGAAACAATACCCAACACTGTGCCATGCACAAGATCTTTTTTATGCTGAGCCTGTTGTTACAACCACTGTTTCTTCTCCTTTTGAGTCATACCACATTAGCAAATGGAGGTCCCAGGGGCTTTACTCTATTTCTGTCATTAAGGTCAACTCTACTTTGAGGAGACAACACTTCTCCAGTCGTTTCTTGAATGCTTTCCAGCCTGAGAGGCTCATTTTCCAGCACTACATTTGACAGTGCTTCTTTGCTATTCATAGGGTTTTCAATGGCTAAGTGTTTCAGGGGTGGGCTGCTGGGTCCTTCTCCCTAGTTGGTCTTAGTCTGAAAGCTCAAACTTGTCCACCATGAGTGGCCCTGCTAAAATACTAGTGGCATAGCTTTCAGCATCATGGCAACATGCAAGCCCCCATAGTATGACAAGATGACTGACACTTGTGGGGGGAAGGGGCTGGTACATAGTAGATAACTAATAAATATATTCTGGATAACTGAATAATTATAGCCCATTGCATTATAAGTGTTTATATCACCTACCTAAGAAGTCATTCTATGTTTTATTGACTATGCAAAAGTATTTGATTATGTGGATCCCAAGAAATTATGGATAACATTGCAAAAGTGGGAATACCAGAGCACTTCATTGTATTCATAAGGAGTCTGTACCTGGAGTAGGAGGCAGTCTTTTGAATAGAACAAGAATACACTGCTGGGTTTAAAGTCAAGAAAGATGTGTGTCAGAACTGTATCCTTTCACCATACCTGTTCAGTCTCTATGCAGAAAAAATAATTCAAGAAGCTGGACTTTATGAAGAAGAATGCACCATCATGATTGGAGGAAGACTCATTAACAACCTGCATTAAGCAGATGACACCACTCTGCTTGCTGAAAGTGAAGAGAATTTGAAACACTTACTGATGAAGACCAAAGAACAGCCTTCAGTATGGATTGAACCTCAACATCACCAAAAAAAAAAAAATCCTTACAGTTGAGTCAGTGCACAGCTTCATGATAAATGGGGAAAAGATTTTGCTTTCCTTGATTCTACAATTAACACCCACGGAGCAGTTAAGAAATCAAAACATGCATTGTACTGGGAAAAGCTGTTGCAAAATACCTCTTTAAAGTGCTGAGAAGCAAAAAAGAAGACATTGAGGACGAAGGTATACCTGACTCATGCTATGGTATTTTCAGTCCCATCTAATGGTTGGAAAAGCTGGACATTGAATAAGGGAGACAGGAGAAGAATTGATGCTTTTGAATTATGGTTCTGGAAATGAATATTGAATTTAACATGGATTACCAAAAGTACCAACAGGTCTGTCATAGATGAAGTGCAAGTAGAGTGGTTTCTTGGAAGCTAGGATGGCTAGACTACATCTGATGTATTTTGGACATGTAGTCAGGAGGGACCAATCCCTGGAGAAGGACATTATGTTATGATATGAGGAAGAAGAGCCTAATATAATATAAAGAAGAAAAGCCTAATTTGATATGAGGAAGAAAAGCCTAATTAAACCTTGGCTACTTTAAGACTCAGAGTTTACATTCCCCACTCCCCTAAATCAAGGAATAGGATTGTACTTCCTTATCTAGGGAATGCAAGGAGCTCCTCTCTCTAGACACAGAGGTGCTACAATAAATTCTTCCCCATATGGACATAGCCCCTGGTATCTAAAAGTTGTCTTTTCAGATTTGTGGTCAGGAACTTTCTGCTATCTGCTTGGATTGCTCTGTAACATCTGCGGACTGTTTAAAGTAACCAATCAGAAAGAAACACACAGATCCCTTTGTCTACTAGTCTATAAGTCCTATATAAGGGACCTGAAAGAATAACTCAGGGAGCACAGCCTCTTGTTGCTAGAAATTGTAGCTGTTGCTCCGCTGGCAATATAACCTCTTCCTCTAATTAATGCTGGTATTCAGGTGATTCTCTCTGGTGGGCCTTGCTTCCTGCAACAATGTTTGGGAGAGTGGGAAGTCAATGAAAAAAGGAAGACCGTCATCTAGATGGATTGACACAGTGACTGCAACAATGGGCTTACACATAAAAAAGATTGTGTTCCTGGCATAGAATTAGGGAATATTTTATTCTGTTGTACATAGGGTCCCTATGAGTGAGACCTTCCTCAAGGGCACCTAACACTAACAATGAGAAGAAGTCATTTGGTCCAGAGATTATTAACAATTCAACATTTGGGGGTTGCACAATGTCAGCCATCTGAAAGATTCTTAGTTATCTTGAGTCAGTGTGCCATGCATGACGATGAACAGTCTTTAGCACATAATTATTCACCAAATTATCTCAAATTTGTAACAGAAAAGTCTCAGAAATATTTTTCTCTATTGAATTTCCAGTACTTGGGGGGGCACAACACTAAAATTCAACACTTATTTACTAAGCAGTTATGATGTGTATTATCTGTGAAGATTTGAGTATACCTTGACAGTTAAGACCAAAGGAGGAAGTTGGTATGACTGATAAAGTACTTATGAATGCATAACCTATGAGAATGTGCTAGAGTTCACCAATGAAATAGTACGAGTGGGTATTTTTTGATAAAGTTATGTAATTTTATCATAAATGTGCAAAACGAATGTTCCTAAAGAATGTATACATTTTTTTCCATTTTCTAGCTTCAAAATACACTCTCAACATCACCCTGCATTATTTGCTTGTTTATGTAAATATAACATAATCAAGCACCTGGTCAAAAAACTAATCATCAAAATAGTTGTGGAACATTTCTGTTAAAACAACTTAATGTAAAGCAATCTTCAAAGGAAACATCTGACTTTTTCAGTTTCCCTAACATGTCCTAATAGATCAACAATCTTGCAATTGGATAAAGAAGATATAGTAGTTTTCTGTTGCTATTGTAACAAACTTAGAGGCTTTAAAAAATACAAGAATATGATTTTATAATTTTGTGATTTGACAGAAGTCTCACTGGGCTAAAATCAAAGTACTAGCAGGATACCTGTATTCCTTTTGGAAGTTCTAAGGAAAAAGCCTTTTCCATGCTCATTTGGGTTGCTGGCATTTCAGTTCTTTGTGTTTTAGGACTGAAGTTCCCTCTTTCTTGCAGATTTTCAGGTCAGCTTCCCAGTCTTTAGAGCTTCTCCATTTCTAGAGGTAATCCATATTCCTTGGTTCATGGTTCTTGCCCATCTTGAATGCCAGCAATGGTGAGTTGAAGCTCTTTTGTACTTTAAATCTCTCTCCTTCCATCTTACTTCTCTGATACATTCTTCTTTCATAGTCTTCCATTTTAAGAAGTGTGATGAGATAAAGATCATTTGTATGATCCAAGATAATCTCCCCATCTCAAGGTCCAAGTTGTAATCGCATCTTCAAGACTCCTTTTGCCAAGTAAAATAAGGTACTAACATCACAGGTTCAGGACACAGACATCTTTAGGGGAAGAGGTGAGGTATTATTCTACCTACCAAAAAAGACTGTGCTTCAATGTATTTTCTTTGTCTCCTCTCATTTGGTATCATTTAATAGATGAAAGCCCTAAAACTAATAAACATTTATAAAAGGTCTTTCATTTATCCTCTTGAAAACAAATAGCGAGTAACTCCATGAGATCTTTGCTGTTGTTGTTGTTGTTATTAGGTGCCATCGAGTCGAGTCTGACTCATAGAGACCCTATGTACAGCAGATCGAAACACTTGCCGATTCTGTGCCAGGCAAATGATCTTATTTATGTTTAAGCCCATTGTTGCAGGCACTGTGTCAATCTATCTGGTGGAGGGTTTTCCTCTTTTGCGTTGACCTGCCATTCTCCCAAACATGATGTCCTTCTCCAGGGATTGATCTCTCCTGACTACATGTCCGAAATATGTAAGACACAGTTTGGCCATTCTTGCTTCCAAGGAGCACTCTGGTTGCACTTCTTCTAGGACAGATTTGTTGGTTCTTTTGGCAGTCCATGGTATATTCAATAGACATCTCCAGCACCACAATTCAAAAGCATCAATTCTTTTTAGATCCTTAGAGATATTAAATATGTAACGTGATGGTCTAGATGAGTAAGACCAAACATGAATAAATAAAACTTTAGTATATAAGACATTCTCTGTATTTTGGGGCCATGTCTTTGGATTCATAATAACTTAACTAAAAAAAAAAAACTGTTCAAATCAGCTTAATTAACAAATAAAGGGGATTTTAATGCAACATCTCATAGAATCCAAAGAAGAAAGTACATTTGAACCACACAAAAGACTAGATGCAAAAGAAGAAACACCATTAAGAACTTTCCTCTCCTTCTTCACTAACTTCTCCTATACTTCCCTTATCTCCAAGTGGTAAGTCTTGACTTCCGCCTGTACTTTTCATTCTCTGGCACTCCCATTCCCTGCTTTTGCCTCATCATGATGTTTCCACCTGCTTGTTCAGGCTCATCCCAGTTCCCAATGTGCTTCTTCATTCCAGTTGCAGTAGATGACTCTTTGGAGTCCCCAAGTTCCAATTTTAAATTCTTAATGGGAAGTTTCTGTTTGGCATATCCTCAATCAGGTGTCATCACCATTTTAATTAAGTGTGATTAAACTAGATCAACTCGAGGGTGGTGTGACTACACCGGTCCATTGCCACGTAGCCTGCCAGAAAGCCATCTTTTATCACTGCCCAACTTTGTCACATTAGAATGTATTTTGTTAACTTGCTTTTAGATATTGTCTTTTCACTGACATGGATAATTGGGTACATTGTGGTATGCCTTTTATTTCATTGCCTTTTGCTTTCTGTAGAGTATTAAAACATGCCTTGGTGAAGTTCTATGAATTAAAGACACAACAACTTTAGAGATTAAAGAAGTTTAAAACTTTGAGGTCAGTGAATCTTACCTCTGTCATCAGGAGAGAGAAAATCATATTGTCTGAATGTATGAGTGTAGTCATATCAAGTTCATATATTTAGTCTTAATTTTCCATCTCTGAAATCACACAAAATGTGATACTGCATAAGAAGCTCCTGGGGTAGATGCTTTTACTGGTTACTTCATTCAACTTGGCCTTTTCCTATATTCCTGACAGCAATCCTTTCTTCATAGGAGAAGGACACGGCAATCCACTCCCCAAACAATCCCACAGTAATCAGTAACTTAAAACCCTATGAGTGTTGCTATGAGCTGGACACAACTGGACTACACCTAACAAGAACAACAACAATCCTTCCTTTGCATATCATCTTTGTCTTGATTCTAGGAATTCTCCTCTCTTCCCAAATGCTACTCTTCTAAAAAAAAAAAAAAAAAAAACTTTAAATTCTTTTAATACTTTTTTCTGACTCATTTTCCTTTTCCTCTAACTCCAGGCATTTGGCTTCCTTTGTTGCAGACTTCCATTGTTCTCTATTCTAGACTAAAAACATTTTTAACTGGGAGATGAATAGATTCTCTGGGGAAGTATCATTAAAAATGATTTCCTTACAGACTTGATATGACTTTTTATTCTCAAGTCCAGAAAATTTATAATTTTGCTACACATGTGATTAACAATGTGCTTGCTTGTCTATTAAATAAATCAATTTTTTAAAAGGGGGCATATAAGCTTTCTTCACCTTTTCTGTACCATATTTCATAGTTCCTGACACATAGTAGAAAGAGTTAACTGAAAGAATAAATTTCATGAACGTTCAGGCACATTACATAGTGATAAGTTTATGAGGTTTGTTTTTTTAAGAAAAAATGAAATAAATAAGTGAAAAACAGTAAAGTCTTTGATATAAACACATCAAGTCTCAGTTAAGGCTTAATAATTAAATTACTAGAATGCATTTGCATTATTCTTTAATACCTGGATTTTCATCCTCACAGTTACTAACCACATATCATCCATTGTTTCAAGGCTCAGCTCAAATATTTTCTTGATTCTTCCCTCATCTTAACCAGAGGAGACCTGTCTCCTATCCATGAGCTCCTGTTGATTTGTACTTCTTTTGTGGTCATTATCAACACATAGGTGAATCTAACATAATGCTTTGGATTGCTGAAGTTATTTTATTACAAATCTAAGACTGTAAATTCCTTGTGTAGCATACATATCTGCTTAATTTTCTTTTGTATCCTGTATTTCCCCAAACGTAGTGCTTTTATCTAGCTTAGTAATGACTAGATGCTATTCATTCTGTAAAAGAGTAACTATATGTTTACTGAATGGTTAACATGTAGTTCTGTCTGTTCTGTTACCCAACTGCATAATAGGCAATAGGACATCTGTGATAATGTGTGTAGATGGAAACTCACATTGGATTTGATGAGAACTTAAGTTTACTGCGGCCTATGATTTTCTGAAGGTAGTAATATATGTTACATAGGATTCTTTTCCCTTGAAAAAAATCTTATTTTCTCAAGTGTGAATTTTTCTAGGGTCAGCTAGAGATGTATTAACCAAAGTTTTAGGATATTTAGGCAATCTCTCTAATGTCTGGCATTATTACTGAAGACTGAGCTCCTGACAGATAGCTAGATGTTTTCCAACATGTCCTACTGGTTGAGTTTCCCAGTGTTCATATGGATGTTTTGATATGCCACAGAGTTGGTATACAACCTTAAATAATGCTCTTTCTTGTGCCTGAAGATTATACCTAGCAACTCCAAACTAAAATGATAGCTTAGGATATTACAAGAATAACACATAGATTTAGAGCATATGTTCCAAAGCTAGACAGACTCAAGGTCAGATTCTTTCCCTGCAATTTACAAGCTGTGAGATCTTGGGCAACCTACAAATCCCTAGATGCTTCAGCTTTCATATCCCTAAAATGAAGACAAATTAGTACTTAATTCATGAAGTTCTTAGGAATTAATGAGATAACTTATATAAAATGCACAGGACAATGCCTGGCATTATACAAGTGCCCAGTACTCATTTGCCATTCTTTTCATCAATTTTAGGTAAAACAGATAGTTCAGAATGAAAGTTCATTGAATTTTGACCATGTTCTAGTTTCTATTCTGGGCATATGCACAAATTACTTCATTTGAACTTTCATTGCCAGAGGAAACAAACTAACTTTCTTTAGGTTTTCATAAAAGCTATCCTCTCTGGGAATTAAAAATTCTATACCATTAAATTACATTTTTAACAGACAAAAGTACTTCCCTTCATTAAGGTTTGCATGCTTTTAATATCTTTGATTTGGCTCCTGGTTTTTAAATATTTATTTTGTAATGAGGAGTTAAAGTCAGAATCTTATCTTTTCTGAGTTTCTCATCACACTAGCATGAAAAAGATAAGGTAAGCCTTGTTGAGTTGATCTTCTGAGGTCGGGTAGAGCCAAGTGAAAATCAACCGTATGGAGTGATTCCAGTGGCTCATTTGAGGTGTTGTTGTTGTTGTTAGGTGCTGTCGACTTGCCATCTGACTCATAGCGACTCTCACAGGGTTTTCGATTGCCTTGGGAGTGGATTGCCACATCCTTCTCCCATTTTTGAGGTGTTGGTAATCGAACTTGGGACCTCAGAGACTGCAGAGCAGTGCTCTACCAACTCAGCTAAATCCCAGTCCCTTTGAGATATTAGTGTGTAGGAAATGGATGTTACTAAGAGCAGGGCTGGAGAGCTTTTCCATCACACTGTAGCAAACTGTCCCCTGTTTCTATGTTACAATCCATCAGAAAGTGAATACCAGGTAAAGACAGCAGAACTCAGCTTCCTGACAGTTGGGCTAAGGAACAGACTAAAAGCTTTGGGAAGAAGCATATCTCCTTGGAGAACATAAAGAAGTCCCATGTAAGGAAGAGCCTGTGAAATAAAGGGCTAAGAGAATAGTTCTTGGGCTGCCTACCAAATTGGCTAGCTGCCAAGCGTGTTGGCAAGCACATTTCCTGAGGTGTGACTCTCTTATCTTTGTGTATTTCAAGAAACCTGGCTGCCAGTGGATTTATTTTGTCATATTTTTTTAACACAGAAGCTTGAGAAGGAGTGTATATTTCCCACATTTTTAACAATATGCCTGAAGGGATGTGAGCAACATTTTCCAAATGCTGGTGTAAACATCAATGATGCATAGGATAAAAAGGTAGGACATTTTTGGGTATGGTTATTTTCGAAGCATAGCTGTTGTATGACATTGAGAAAATCTTATCTACTCTGTCAAGACCCAAGTTGAAAACTTGTCTGCATAATTCTGATCTTGATCTCTTCTAGAATGATTTTTCATTACCATGTTTCAGTCTCCAGACCTCCCTTCCTGACTCACACCCCTTTCTCTCATTAATATCATTCTATTATTATATTGTTTGCCTGCAGCCATACTACTGTGATGTACAATCCCATCAGCTCTCAGAAGCTAAGCAGGGTCGGACCTGGTAGGTACTTGGATGGGAGACTGCCTGGAAACACCAGGTGCTGTAGGCTTGGGAGAAGGACCCAGCAACCCACTCCCAGAAAACAATCAACCATTGAAATCCACATGAATACCAGAGAAGCATGACAATAGTGTTGCATCTGTTGTGTGTAGAGTTGCTGTGAGTTGGACACCAACTTGACAGCATCTTACAACAACAACAACAACAACAATTGTGTTGTTTATAGGACTATAAAAATCAAGTCATTTTCAGATATAAAGTGAAGAATCCTAAATGCATGTCAGAGGTTGTTGTTGTTTTATGGGAGGAAAATGTTCCAAATAATGAAGGAGAGTATTTTATATATTATCAATGTATAAGGTAGCAGTATTTGCTACTCTGTTATGTCACAATATTGCCATTCCAATAAGATTTTTGAAGAAGTATATTGGCAGTTGCATTTTATGGAAATTATGGGATGTCCTGCAATTGTTAAATTTATGAGGCCTGATTTATCTAAAGGATCTTTTTACTCTCTTTGAAACCCTCACTTTTATTTTGCTAACATGCACAAACTAAAGGAATAAATTGAAGTAGTGCTTTAATCATGCTAGTAAGAAAGTTAAAGTTTCGAACAAATGCATGAAAAATTATAGAGAAAGTGGTTTTCAGCTGCCATTTTCCCTTTCTCTTGCTTTGATGATGGCAACTGGCAATTGAACAATTAGACCTCCCTGTATTAGTTAGCTCATGCATCCTGTGGCAGAGAAATAGACCAAAGCAAATTTATGGGAGGAAATATTTATTAAGGGCCCATGGTTAGAGGATTACAGTTCATAATGGTGTCAGGGCAGGCATGACAGTGACAGGCAGCTACGGCTACTGTGAGAAAACTTCACATCTTATTGATGAGGAAATAGAGAGTAGAAAGAGACAGAGACTGGAACTATGGGTTCAGGTAAAAACCTCCAAAATCCAGACCACAGTGACTCACTTTCCCTAAGCTAGATCCTGCTTCCCAAAGTCCATAGCATCCACAAACAATGGCACTAGTTGGGGACTAAATGTTCAAACACTTGACCTTTGGGGCATTTAGATCCAGACTATAACACCCTCCAAGAGGACAATTTATTTTATAACTCAATGGCACCAGAATTGTCTTCAATCTAAGCATCAAATTAGTAAACCAGGTGCTAATTCATTTAATTACTCTGTACTATAGCTGTATTCTGTTTGGGTTCAGCAAAACCACATCCAAAAACAGAGTTCAATAAAAATCAGTCACCTACAGGTGGAAAAAAAATCTTAAAATTAATGCAACTTTCGTCTTCTACTTTTTATTTACAATCTACTTCTGGTTTTTAAAATCAGAAGCTCTCAGGAGGAAGAGGCCACATGATTCCCTGTGTTCCATGTGATGGATTAAGGTAGGAAAACAGAATTACTTGAACCATTAATAACCTCAAGGGGGATAGAATGTTTTTATGACCACTTTATGGGAGCTGGGAACATGAAAGAAGAGATTCCACCTAAAAGTCTTACTTTTTCCAGGAATAATAATGGCTATAAATTATTGAAGGGCTGGGGTTTAGCTCAGTGGGTAGAGGGGTTCTCTGTATTCTCTGAAGACCCAGGCTCAATCCCCAGCATGGCAAAAACGGGAGAAGGACGTAGCAGTCTGCTCCAGAAGCAATCCCTAAATAATCAGCCATTGAAAGAGTGCTCCCTGTGTGCCAGGCACAAGTGCTATGTATTTAATACACTTTAACTGTAGATATTATTTAACCATTTTACAGAAGGAGACAAGAGCTTAGAGAGAAGTTAAGTAAATTTCCCATCATCAAATGTCTTAGAAGTTGTAGAACTAAATCCACACTGTTGTCTTGATGCCAATGTTGTTCTTTCTGCTGATCAGTTTATTGCTCAGCATTGGGTCACTTTGTCACATGCTTTCTGATCTCACCCTCTAATGAGAGTATTGCATCTTCTGTTCCTTCTCCTCAGATGTTGGGAAATATAGAGAGAAAGGAGAAGAAGATACTGGCTTGGTTGTGTGAGAAATCTTTCAAGGAGTTTGAGATAAGAGAAATGAGGGAATCAGTGGTATCAGGGGAAACTGGATGGAGGAGAAAGAACTCATCACCCTTGTGGCATTTGAAAAACTCAGTGAATGATTTGGAGTTTCCTTGGCATTATTTTTAGTTGCCAGATTGTGTCTCCTCAAAAATGTCTCCCCAAAAGTGTCTCCCCTGAGACTGCCAAGAAGGTTACTGAGAATAAGCATGCTATGAAAAAGTTATTTTTACCCAGTAGAATTCTTAGGTGAGCTGAGGAATGCAGATCAGTCACCAGGACTGCTCCCCAAGAGAGAAATATTTGGAGTGAAGCATGGAAAACACATCCCAGGGAGGGCCCCCAAAGAAGGGATAAGTTCATTTTCTGTGACCTCACAAGTACTAATGAATCCAAAAAATCACTGAATGCTTGTTGAGATTGGATTTCTGGCAGAAAGTGGTAAAAAGATAAATTTTGTCTCCCATTGAAAACTGCTGAGGCCCCATGTCAGCACAGTAGATGAGAGAGGAAGTGTGATAGAAACTTTACAGACTTCATTGGGAAGGACTGGGTTAACACAGACTAAGGTATTGGGGATTACAGTCCGGTTTTTAAAGCCCCAGCAAAGGCTGAGGTGGCTCAGGTGGTACCTTGGTGATCTTTTGGAAATATCGTTGAGATATGTAAATGGAGGTGCCTTTCCTTGCCACATCTCTGGCAACAACGTTCCATCACTGAAAACTGATGCAGGAGTACACTTGCTGGGCCAGAGCAACTATCTGGACTATACTGATCCACAGAATATTGTGGAGATTGCAGATACCAAAGTGAAAGGGGCAATGGAGACTTTATGCACTAACTGTCACAGCATAAGCCAGAGGCCCCAAAGAACTATCTATTGGTGTTCCATTTTCTCCATGTAACAGCACCAGTGAGGATCACATGACCTGTGGTACAGATGTGAAAAGTCATCTCACTTCTTAGGAGCCCCAAACTAAGGGCCCCTGCTTCCTTATGGAGCTGGGGAGGAAGGGGGAAGGATAGGAAAAGGGAAAAAAAGCTAAGAATGAGAAAGTCCTGAGTCAGACTGAAGAGAAGTACATTAGCCAAGACCCCACATAAGGAAACTTTGGCAGGAAGTGGCTCAGCTGAGGCCTCAAAAAAGGGGGAATGAAAGAACGCGTATGAGCATGGCTGGCCAGAGGTGGCAGGAAAAACATGAATCCTTGATTGCAACTTCCCGCAGAAACTACGACACACTAACTCTGCACCAAGTGTGTGTGTGGGGAGGCCAGCTTCCCTTATGAGGTCTGCCAGAAGCCCTGTAATTATCCAGGGTTGTGGCTGAAAGATCACATGCAGGATTTTTCCTGGAGCCAGACTTCTCAAATATGAACCAGTGTTGAGCAGAAGCTGTGGAAATTCATCTTCCATAGGCAGTATGGTTCGGGGGAAGCATCGTTTAATAGTTGCTCCTGATGGAGAGGAATGGGCAGGCAACTTTATGTGGGATAGTAAGGATGTCTAAGGAACCCATGAGAGCACAGATGAGACATTGGCATTCATTTCAGCCTCCATGGACAAATCATTTCCTAAGAAGTTGTCTGGGAGCTAGTATACTTATAACGAACTAGGGTCTTTTGCTTTGCCTGCCAAAATATCAATCTCTGGAGACCGGATTAACACTGATATGGAGAGGGAACCACTGATATGGGGAGGGAACCACTGATATGGGAAGAGCTGTGAATCATTCATTGGAAACCCTGGATAAGACTGCACGCTGGCAGAAACTACAGACTTATTTTTGAATTGTAGTGCCTTATTTTAAGGAGTGTGGCAGGTCAACGAAAGAAAGGAAAACCCTCCACTAGATGGACTGACACAGTGTCTACAACAATGGGCTTAAACATAAATAAGATTGTGTGCCTGGCACTGAATTGGGGAGTATTTTATTCTGCTGTACATAGGGTTGCTATGAGTCAGACCCGACTCAACTGCACCTAACAACACCAACAACATCTTAAGGAGAATGATGTTAGGTTGTGGTTAAGATATGTTCCAGACTTGCCAGGGATATATCTTAGTTTGGGAATTCCTAAGAGCAAACTCACAGATAAAAGAGTTGAGTATAAATATGAAATATGGTAATATGTCATTGGATGACAGAAATACATTCTGATACATGCATCATTAGATGTTGTGGTCATGTAGACACCATAAAGCTAATTTACAAAACCCTAGATGGTATGGGTCAATCACTCAACATGGCCTCTTGATGTAATTGAGAGAGGTGGCAAACACAAGATGTATAAGGCTGCTGCTGGTGGAACATGGCATACTGTTTTACAATAAACATTATCTTTATAAGTAAAAGATTCCTTTAAAATAACAATAAAAAGTATAGTGTGGTGAACACAGAAACCAGTAACAGTTGTTCATATCATTAATAAGTACTATATAATGCACAAAATTGTGTGTACATTACTTTTATGTAACTAGCAGCTCAGTAGGTTTGTTTACAGAGTATCACCATAAACATTGTGCTACAATGTTACAATGGCTACACCACTAGGCAATAGGAATTTTTCAGCTCCATTCTAATCTTATGGTTGTATATACAGTCCATCATTGACAGGAGGTGATCCCAGAAAGCATGTCAGTGGAGTGAGGGAAGGGAGACAAAGAATGGAGAAGAGCCAATGAAGGCTGAGTTAAAAAGCAGGTTATTCCTAAGGACACCTGGGAATCAATCCCACTGAGGTTGCTCTGAGAAACTCCATACAATACATTTCAGTACTGGGATGAGGAATCTCCTTTTTTTCTGAATAGCTGAGGATGATTTTTGGTAATTTCCTTCCTAATATTTCCTGCTTGCCCTCTATGCAGGCTAATTGTAAGATAAATGAAATATACCCAGGGAGAGAGCTGAAGGAAGCCATTGTCATGAATGGGAACTGTCTTCAAATGTCCTTCATAGTGAGCAATATACAAACAACATCAGATGCAATATGGTACCTGGCCTTGGAGATTTCCCTATGATTTATAGGATCTAGCCTTAAGAGTTATAACTCATCATTAAATTATAAATGACTATGTCTTTTTGTCATAAAATCTGGGAGCATTTCAAAGGTTGCTGGTGATATATATGGTTACTAGGATTTGTGTGACAGGTTGCAGACCACAAATCCACAAGAAGGGGAAAGACTTTTATACAATTGTTAAGAGTTCCACAAAGAAATATATTGAAAAGTGTTATGGGGTGCAATTTAAATCTGACCAAACAGGAATTTGAAAAGACCAAATTTCAACTGTACCCTCCATATTCCTGTTGGATTCACTATAAATAAAAATAATTCAAGAAGAAAAACAGGGGGATGATGAAACAATGTTAGGGAACAAGATCAAAGTGGAAAGTCAGGTTCAGAGATGTCTATTGAAATCCAATGTGCTGGAACTCGTCCAAGTATGATTTAGCTCTCTGAGTTACATCATCCTACAAACAAGGTCCCAGAGAGAGGAATGAAGCCCTCACTTTTGAATACAGGCTTCCCAAAATAATTTGGATCTTATGCCTTTTAATTTGCTAAGAAGGGGCAGCACACTCCCTAGCATGTAGAACTGTCTGGTACAGTTAGTATGGACACAAGAGGAATATTCTTTTAAGTGAAAAAAGCAGTCTGTGAGTGCTTTTGGTTGTAAAAGAGGGACTAGTATCTTGTGAAAGTATATGTATAGAAAACTATTTTACCCCTCAAAGATGAAGCATTGTTAAATGCTGGACAGAGCTGAATTGACAAGCTGCCGCAGCCCCATAAGAGACAAAACTTGGAGAGAGGAGCTAAGAGGGAGGGGCTATTGCTAAATGATGTTCCTTTGTAGATGGGAGAGTCTGTGACGTGGGCAGGGTGTTGGCTGAGAGTGCAGGAAATGTGGGAGACGAAATTCAACCTGCCAAATGTTGCTTCAGAGCTGATGTAGTAACTTCCTCTCACCTAGCACCCAAGGTCCCCTACTGACTTGCACTGGTGCTGCAATTCCTTTGTATGGCTGGATTACAAGGGTGACAGGCCAGACTAGGAAGCTGAGGAGAGATCATCTTCATATTAAGCCACCAGGCTGAGCAAAGAAGCAACCCTCCAAAGGCTCAACTCTGCAGGCCCAAAAGCCTCAGAAGACTTCTGAGCTCAAAATTAATTGTTTTCAGAGGTGGATAGATGGGAGCTATGTGATATTCGTTGTTAGGTACAGCAGAACAACACATTACCCGACACTGAGCCATGCCAGGCGCTACATCTGACAGTGCTTCTCTGCTGTTCATAGGATTTCCGTGGCTGATTGTTTTGGGAGCAGGTGGCCAGGTCCTTCTCCCTAGTCTGTCTTAGTCTGGAAGCTCAGCTGAAACTTGTGCACCATGGGTGGCTCTGCCAGTCTCTGAGATACTGATGGCATAGCTTTCAGCATCATAGCAACACACAAGCCCCCACAGTACTACAAACTGACAGACATGTGGGGGATGTGTCCTTAGGCTCTCACAAATTGATGATTAACAATCTCTCTCCCAAGCATGCCCCATGCTTGTAGGATTATCAGGCTCACCTGAGATTAAACATCTAAATTATGCAAGAGAAAAAGTATAGTGGACTCTCAAACTGAAAGACAGTATGTTGTTAACCTGTTTCTTTCTCCTTGGATAATTCACAAAACTTGCCTCCCATAGGTTTCATGTAAAAGGAAAACTAGTAGTGTTACTATAAAAAAAAAAAAAATCAGTTCGACCTGGGTGCTGTGATGCTCGTCTATAATCCCAGCTACTTAGGAGGTCAAGAAAGGAGGATCTAGAGACTGAGGGCAGAGGCAGCCTGTGCAAATTTGAGGGACCCTGTCTTAAGGCAAAAAAGAAAAATAAGAAAGGGTTGGGTTCAGCTCAGTAGTGGAGCACTTGTCTAGCATGAATGATGCCCTGGGTTCAACCATCCAGTACTGAAAAGGAAAAAAAAAAAATAGATATTATTGTCAGGATCATTTTCTGTGCAATTTTCTTTTGAGATAAGGAAAGTTAAAGATTAGCCTACAGATATCACCAGATTGTTCAACTACATTTATAAATAGTCCAGGTTCCTCCATTGAGAAATATATTTAAGTGATTTGGATTTTGTTGGAAAGTCATTTGTTCCATTCGTGATAATCAAGATGAAAGGTCATATATTCTTGATTAAACAAAAATATTCTTAGTACAGAGGAAGTTAGTACTAAGAAATGGTGCTTTTTTCTACTTTTGATAACCCAGTTTTCGCAGAATTGGATTATAGAAGGACCAGCAAACAGAGAATTAAATATTAAATGAATTGTACTGATTGGTGATCCCAAATCTAGGTGACTGAATAGAGTTAGATTCTTAGAAACATAATCATAGCCACCTGATCATCATCCTCCTAATTCACAACATTCTTAAACTCTCCATTGTTTCATCTGACATGTCAAAATTTAAGACTACTAATCATTTCTTTCCTAATAACACTAGAAAAAGCAGGGAAAATACTTAGTGCATTGAGAAAGATTGTATGTCCAAAAATACATCAAATATTTGTACCAAACTAGTTGCTGTTTCCTAAATACTCTACATTTTATTCACACCTCTGTGATATTTCCTCTGCTAAGAATATCCTCTTGCTTCTAATCCTGACACTCTGGGAAACTCTGACTCCTTCTGAACTCAGTTCTAGAAACACCACCTCTGCCGGTCATCTCCCTAGAGAACCTCTGCAACAGCACCTACTACGTAACATTCACACTTATTTGGAGAATTTCTTTGGTGCAGTGAATATTGAATCTTTTCTTTTAGGCTAGGGTTTCTCACAGTATAATTCTTGGACCAAAGGCATCAGACTACCTGGAGGCATTAGGAAGGTATCATTAAAATGCATTTTCCTGAGCTTCAACCCAAACATTCTCAATCAGAATCTCTGTGGTCTCAGGGGGATGAATCCCAGTGATATGTATTTTTAATAAGCTCCCTAAGTGATTCTCAGCAACTGAAAATTTGAGAACCAAGGCAATACACTATAAAGAAAGACTTCATTTTGATATATCTGATGTCCTTTCTAGCCTGTAACAAGGCATTTAAGTGGTGCTTAGTAAACATCAAACAATCAAACAAATGTTAATGGATTCAGCATTCTTGATTCTTTCCTTAATTTTGACATATACTAATTCATATTCAACAAGTATTTATTAAGCACTTAACTATGCCATAGTTTGAATCAGGATTGTCTGCCAAATGCCTATATGCTAGACAATGGCTCCTGAGGTTGGTGCTATTGGGAGATAGTGGAAACCTTAAGAGGTGGGGCCTAGGGACAGGTCTTTGGGGGAGAGCCCTCAACGGTTATTGGGAGATTCCTATATTTTTCTCTTTCCCCTTTGCTTCTTGACCATAAGATGAATGGTTTTACTCCGTCACGTGCTTCTGCCTGCTGAACCGTCCTCTTGTAAACCTAAAAGCAATGAGGCCAATCTATCACGGACTGAAACCTCTAAAACTGTGAGCCAATATAAACATTTTCTCTTTCTAAGTTCATTATCCCAGGTATTTGTTATAGTAACAGAAAGCTGACTAACACATACTGTAAACCACATTTTCTTCAAAAACTAGAAATATAGTAGTGAACAAATCCTATATATCTAGAGTTTATTGCCAAGTGACTTCCTAAAAATTCTCTAAGTTGCTATTGCCTATTTCACAGGGAAGAAATTCTTTATTTCAATGTTACCCTTTACCATCATCATCATCTCCACACATTAACTCTTACTATACAGATTATCTGCTTCTAGTCTCACTCTTCCAATTCTTCCATAACTTCTAAACACAGCTTAAAATTCATTTTCTTCACAAAGCTTTTTTCCTTAATCGCTTAGTATTGTGTTAATGTTTTCCTTCCTTATTCACCCAAAGCTTTATTCCCTCTATTGTTTCATCAATTGATTTAGTCATTTTGTGGGGAGGGGATATTTCATATTATTTTCTAATAGTGTCATGGATACATCATAACTCTCACAGTAGAATATAAGTTCAATGAAAGCAAGAGTCAGGCTATATCTGACTTTGTTTTATACTTTTGTATGTGACTAAAATTAGAGCATCCTGAGAATGAAGAAAGAAAGAAAGAGAAAAAGAAAAGAAGGAAGGAAGGGAGGAAGGAAGACAAACAAGGAAAGGAAAGAAAGGAAGAAAAAAGGGAGGAAAGGAAGGAGGAAAAGAAAGAAAAAATAGGCTATTCTGTCATATAGCATGTAAAGTTTATGTTTTTACTGAAAAAGTCTCCACTTGACTAACAAATTCTATGCTTTATCCTGAATTGTTTTATCTAATTGTGGAAAAAAAACTATATTTGAATTACTATGAAGACCAATATATTTTAACAAGGTCATATCTCCCAATGTCTTATACAAATATTTTTCTAATGAGTCAGTAAACTTGAGCTGAGTAAAGTTAATATAAACACACACGTGCAGATGTAAGCATCTTTTTTGATGGCTCTTTGTTGGAAAGTGGGCTCAAACAGCAGTTCTCAAACTTTACTATAGTCTAGGCATCTTGGCAAATCCAAATGCCTGGTTCATTCTCCACACCAATTAAGTCACAATGTCTGGAAGTTACAAAGAGGATCCTGTAGTTTTTAAAAGTACCAGGTTATTCCAATGTGCAAAGAAGTTTGAGAGTTACTATTTTAGTAGATTTTTAATGCATGATTGATAACTAATTGAAGGATAATTAATCATAATAAGTAAATATCTTTGTTTGGATATATAATCCTTGGATTTCTAATGGAACAAGATTATGTGTCTTAAAGAATTAGTCTTATATGCACATGTATTTGTACTGGGTTAATTTAAAGCATGCTAGGGAAATTTCAAAATAGTGAAATGGTTCAAAACCCCTTGGATATGCAGTGTACATAATATCTCATAATATCTACTGGGAGATTCCAGAGGTTAGTATTTGAAGAGATCATCTTCCCATGCTACACACCCTCTAAAGATGGGAGATGGAGAATCATGCAAGGAGGTAGCAGTCAAACTGGAAATAATTAACAATTGAAAGAATATAAAAATCAATTCCAGGAGAAAAATTATGATATTATTGTAGTCTCAGAAATGTAATAGCAGAGTAAAAGGTCACAAAATATATTCTATAACATCACAGCCCCAAGACATGATATGGCATGTAAGAAAAAAAGTAATATGAGTGGAAACCAGGGATGATGGCACACACCTACAATCTCAGAGACTCAGGAGGCAGAGTCAGGAGAATTGCAAGATCAAGGCCAGAGGCAGCCTGCATAAATCAGTGAGATCCTGTCTCAATTTAAAAAATATAAAAGGGGCTATGGGTATAGCTCAGGGGCAGAGTGCTTGCAAAGCATGCACAGAGCTCAGGGTTTAGCCCCCCAGTAGTGCAAAAGAAAAAAAAAAAGGTTATATGAGTAGAACTCATGGACTTACTTTCTGATCACCTACTCTTTCACATGGTGTTTTGTATAGGTTATAATAATTAACCCTGCCATTCATTCTATAAAGTGGGTGTTAATGTCTCCATTTCCCAGATGAAAAAAAATGAGTCTCAAAAAAATTAATTTTCTAAAATGACAAAATTATCAGTGGCAGAGCCAGATGATGAATTTAAATCCAATAGTTTTGGCTCATATCTCCTCCTGTATGTATACAATTTGTGTGTTCTGAAGCTTTAAGAGAACAGGATTACTAAAAGTGTTAATAAACCAGATCCGACAATCTCGTCATAGCTGGGTCGCGACAGGCATTTTGAATAGATTTGATTTCTTACCCTTAAGGAAACTGGAAAAGCTTAGCAAAAAGTTTGCACTGATTTGAATGAATTCCAAAGCCTGGAGAAAATAAGAGTCTCTGACATCAGCATTTCCCAAGACTTCAAGCAGTTTAGACTTAGCACTTTCTTCCAGAGCCAGAGAAGATGTTTGTTCCCACAGTGCCAGAAACATGAAGGGAGGGTGCTGTCTACCACAACTGAAGTTGCCTTTGGGACTGTGTCTTCTCTTGAACATTTTTAGAACTTCCTGCAACCATAGCCAAGGGTACGTGGCACGATCTTGGTGGCGTGTTAGGAAGAGATCTCATGACTCACTGTTGTGCCCTCAGCAAGCTCCAGCTGTTCCACCCACTTCCTTGATTTGCATCATTAGCTGTCCTTATCTAAGAGGTCTGAAGAGTCACCAGAATCTCTGCTCACACTCCACTTTCTTTGAATTACATTGGGTTATGGAGAACAGTATCTAGTTCAATCAGGCAAGTCTGTTCTGGGCCACTGCTATTACTAGCAAGTAGCTTATATCCTGTTGGTAGGCAGGGGAGAGATCTCTTTGTTGTTTGTAGTTAGATTAATAGTATAATTCCTGAGGCAGCTCATTTACTTCAAAGTTCCATTATATTTTCTACTGAAATTGCCTTTATTTCCATTCCGCTTTATACTGTTAAGCCCATACCTGTTCTTCACATCAACAGAAAATGTTTTGCCAGGCATGGTGACACACACCTGTAATCTCAGTGCCTCAGGAGGCTGAGACAGGAAAATCAAGAGTTCGAGGGCAGGGAAAGCCTAGGTATCTTAAAAATAAAAATGGGGCTGCATGTGTAGCTCAGTGATGAGCATTTGTGAGGCCATGGGCTCAACCCTCCAGTATTACAAAAATTAGAGAAAGCAAAGAGAAAGAAAGAAGAAAGAAAGAAAGAAAGAAAGAAAGAAAGAAAGAAAGAAAGAAAGAAAGGGAGGGAGGGAGGAAGAAAGGAAGAAAGAAAGAGGAAGGAGAAAGGAAGGAAGGAAGGAAGGAAGGAGAAGAAGGAGGAGGAGGAGGTGGTGGTGGAGGAGAAGGAGGAGGAGGAGGAGGCAGAGGAAGGAAAGGGAGAGGAAATGGTCTATGGCAGAAACTAGTGTGCTGCTCTGATAATAGACTCCACTCCCTTCTACTTCCTTATTCATGAGATATCACTGTAGACAAATTGAGATTTCTAGTCCATTACAATAGCTTTTTCTCCCAATATGTCATCCTTCTCCTGGATTTATTTATTTATGCAAGGCTTAGCTATGATGCATCCACTTCATCCTCAGATCAGACTCTCCAACATTCCAACCCTCTTTCCTTCCCTAGGTATCCAACCTGCAAGCGCCAAACCTTGGCACCATCCAACTATCTCCTTTTTCTCCTTCTATAACTTATTGAAACATTGAAATACACACATAATTATCTACATTAGTATTACTGTAATTGCTTGTATACAGTTTGGCCTGGAGATTCACTACCTCTTCACAATCCTCTCTCTCTCTCTCTCTCTCTCTCTCTCTCTCTCTCTCTCTGTGTGTGTGTGTGTGTGTGTGTGTGTGTATGTCTGTCCCTAATAAGCTTCCTGTCCCATTCCTCATGAAATATCAGTACCTCCATCAAGTTCCCTGTACACCTGGCCTATTCAATAGCAAGCTATAGAATTAATAAGATGGAAACTCCCTACAACAGCTCCCTCACCTACCTATATCGCTCACTTAATAGCTTCTCCTCCTGCATTCATCTTTATCTCTTTTTCTATATCCTCAGGACAAGTTCTAGCTCTTATACAGGAAAAATCTATTCTGTACTCTACTCTTCCGCCCTGCCCATCTCTGTCCTACTTTAGCCCATTAATTACTTCATCTGTCTTTTATAATCAACCTTTTCTCCAATATCTCCTTTTCTAAAATTTAAAGAGACAGCAAGATTCCTTTGTATCTCCTCTTGTTGTTGTTGTTGTTGTTGTTGTTGTTGTTGTTGTTGTTGTTAGGTGCTGTAGAGTCGGTATCCGACTCATAGCGACCCTCACGAGGTTTTCAATTGCTGAGTGCTTCAGGATTCCCTTGGGAGTGAATTGCCAGGCCCTTCTCCCATGTATCTCCTCTAGCTATAGTTATTTATCAAACAGAGATAAGGCACTCATTTTATGTCAGACATTGTTCTACATAGTTTAGTCCACATTTAATGCTCTAATGACACCAGTAATTATTACCTTTTCTAGCTTTACTTTTGAGAAATTTGAAGCACAGGTAAGTCAGGTAACCTTCTTAAGGCCATTCAGAATATTAATGACAGACCTGGATATTGGGCTCAGGAAGTCTGGCCCAGAGGCTACCAGGCTGTTCTGTGCTCTGCCTTCAATATTCTACCTCCTCCTTTACTGCTCAAACAAGTTTTTCGAAAAGTCAACCTTACTTTCACTTTTTACATTGCAAACTGTCCCTTGCTTCGGGAATGTCTGATATTGTTGCTGAAGGTCAGCAATGACTGACTTCCTGATTTCTCAATCCAAGAGACATACCTCTCTTTTCTCCCTCCTTCCTTTTTTTCTCTTCCTTTTCTTTCTTGTCTCTTGAATGCACAGAATTAGATCAGTCATAATCCCTGGTTTAGGAAATATTCATCACTGGTCCATTTAAAGCCTGTTTTCTTTTAGTTAGCTCATAGGGTAAATTATTGTTAAAATGTACTCATGAAATAAAAGCTAAGGCTTCAAAATGTTGACAATCTTATTAGGGTCTGAGCTAATATATGATCAAGAACAGGGTCAACAAACGTTTTGGAAAGAGCCAGCTAGTCAATAATGTACATGAAAGGGTGTGGCTGTGTTCCAATAAAATTTCACCAGCAAAAAATGGTAGAGGGCTAAATATGGCTTGCAGGTCAGAAAAATAACTAAGGCCTCAAAAGTAGCCTTTGTCTAATTATGCTGAATCTCTCCATCCCAGTCCCTGATCCAATCCACCCAAGTGAATCATTGCGCTAAATGCTATGCTCATCATTCCTTTATTTTAGTTTTGAACTGTATTTTAGCTTAACATGAGCACTATGCTATCCATAATTATTTTAGGAACCATTCTTTTCACTTAATGCTAAATTGCTAAGATTCATCCATGTTGTAGGTCAGTTGATTTCATTAATTTTTACTGCTATATAATAACCAGTTTTATCAATATAACACAGTGTATCCACTCTCCTAGTGATGGGTATTTGAATAATAGATGTACTTTAGGTCTTATATTAATACTGTGGTACCTGGTGATATTTGTTGACATGTTTCTTTTTGAAAATTAGTTATCCTCTGTTACATTTTCAGGGTCTTCTCTAATCTGATCATTCTTTTGCAGTCATCTTTACTGATTCACTGGTTCATCTTTCTCCTCTGGCCACCTAAATATTGATATTGATATTATTCAAGTTTTTGTCTTTAGTTGTCTTGACATCTGTTACTCTTTTTTCTTGTTCTTTTTCTTTCTTTTGTTTTTCCTTCAATGCTGAAGATTGACCCCAGAGCTTTGTGCATGCTAGGTAAATGCTCTACCACTGAGCCATAGCCCCCACCATCAACTTCTATTTCATACATCATCCTCTTGCAACCATGGAAAGTAGAACTCCATGGTATACACATGTACTATGGGCTGAGAGTTTCTGAACCTCCACTTTAATGCTCAGTATAGTCGTATCAAGGGTCCTGCAGTAGTACCACTGTGGCATCTGATCTCATCAGATTTTGGAAGCTAAGCAAGATTGGGCTTGGTTAATACTTGGATGGGAGACTGCCTGGCAACACCAGGTGCTGTAGGCTTGGGAGAAGGACCTGGCAACCCACTTCCAAAAAACAATCAGCATTGAAAACTCTATGAATAGCAGAGAAGCACTGACAATAATGTTTTGCCTGTTGTACATAGGGTTGCTATGAGTTGGACACTGATTTGACGGCACCTAACAAAAACAACTCCTGCAGCCATAGCCCTGTGGCATCTGATCCCGTCAGATCTCAGAAGCTAAGCAGGGTCTGGCCTGGTTAGTACCTGGATGGGAGACCGCCCGGGAACACCAGAAGCTGTAGGCTTGGGAGAAGGACCTGGCAACCCCCTCCCAAAAGTCAATCTGCCATTGAAAACCCTATGCACAGCAGAGAAGCACTGACAATAGTGTTTCCCCTGTTGTACAGAAGGTCGCTATGAGTTGGATACCTACTCAACAGCACCTAACAACAACAACAACAAAAACAACAACAGAATCATATCAAACTACTCATGTAATTTGGTCTCAGTTTTCTCACTTGTAAAATGGAAGAAACAATAATATTCACCTCATTATGATTAAAAGAGTAAAGGAAATGTAAAGTACAAAGTGCAACTTCCTAAACAAGGAAGACCTGGATGAATGGAAGCTAATGTTATTCCTATTGTTCTCTAGTTAAC
The DNA here is from genome assembly GCA_007922755.1 of Pedetes capensis. Taxonomy (NCBI): domain Eukaryota; kingdom Metazoa; phylum Chordata; class Mammalia; order Rodentia; family Pedetidae; genus Pedetes; species Pedetes capensis. Next base: position 49,016 of record VMDO01008105.1, on the reverse strand, counting down.
GTGTTATATTAACTTCCTAGATTTTCCTTCACATAGACAATAGAACCTTAGTGGTATAACGTACAACTACAGTTCAAGTGGATGGCCAGAAACATTTGCCCATAGATTAATTGGTCTCAGTAGATTGCTTCATAGGTTCCAATACTGGCTCCAAATAGGAAAATATGAAAAGCACCATTCTGTGCCCAAGCTATTCAAGTCTGCATGTCACACCAGTGGAAGAGTCAAAAGGTAAATCTAGCATTTCCTTAATTTCCAGGTAAGGCTCTGACCAAATTTTAACTGTGGATATACAGAGCATTTGGAAATGCTGGCACTTACACCTAGAGAAGGAAGTTGTGTTTTAAATGCTTCAAATTATCATGTAGTCACAATGTTCATCCATAGTTTTCATAGCCAGATGCAAGATCACTGAAGCTAAAGTGCATAGTGTTCACATCTTCCTGCGTGCCAGCCAAGGAGGTTTATAAAGGATCTTTTCTCACAATTTCTCACTCTGAATTTGATGCTACAAATAGACAATATTTATGATCACAAACAGACTTACAAATGGATAAAATCTAAAGGGCCATTTCCTACACATCTCTTCTCCTTTCTCAGATAGTGGTCCAATGTGACAATGAAATCTGGCTTGGAGGCCATATTATAGGAGGCTGAATTAATAATCACTTGTCAAAGAGAGTGATACAAAAACCATCTCAATAAGATGAAGGAAAAAAATATGGCAGAAATCTACCTCTAAGTCTTAGTCATTGTTGTTGTTAGGTGCCGTCGAGTCAAGTCCAACTCATAGCGACCCTATGTACAGCAGATCCAAACACTTGCCGATTCTGTGCCAGGCAAATGATCTTATTTATGTTTAAGCCCATTGTTGCAGACACTGTGTCAATCCATCTGGTGGAGGATTTTCTTCTTTTGTGTTGACCCGCCACTCTTCCAAACATGATGTCCTTCTCCAGGGATTGTTCTCTCCTGACTACATGTCCGAAATATGTAAGATGCAGTTTGGTCACTTTTGCTTCCAAGGAGCACTTTGGTTGTACTTCTTCTAGGACAGATCTTTGGTTCTTTTGGCAGTCCATGGTATATTCAATAGACATCTCCAGCACCACAATTCAAAAGCATCAATTCTTTTTCTGTCTCTCTTGTTCAATGTCCAGCTTTCACAACCATATGATGCCACTGAAAATACCATGGCATGAGTCAGACGCACCTTTGTCTTCAATGTGACATCTTTGCTTTTCAATACTCTAAAGAGAT